>CABHPQ010155039.1:0-13192 GCA_902168405.1 Peromyscus aztecus
CCCCCCCCCCAATAGAAAGGCAGGACAAGATGGCACCAAAATCTGATCCAGTGGTGTAGCCACTGGTGAGGAGCTCATGCTCCGGTAAGGCCCCTCCCCCACACAACCCTAATAAACTACTGGGTCATTGAGAAAAACAACAAACAAACAAAAAACTAGAAGGAGTCGTTGGAATGAGGGAGGCACTTAGTGGGAATGGAAGCAGAGAACAGAGGGTAACAGGTGTGAGTATGATAAAAATATACACATATGTGAACATGACACGTGAAACCCATTGTGTATAGTCAACATATACATAGAGCAAATTATCTTTTTAAGGTGCGTTAAAAAGTGCTGGAAGAGCTGCCTAAGAGCGACCTCTGCCGCAAATTCACGTAGCACGGCACAGAGGGAGACAGCTCTGTTTGAGAGAAAGAGGGGGAATTATGCTCAGGCGATGGGCTTAGAACTCAGGCCCCTCAAACCCAGGCAGCAAAATGGAGCCCAGTCCACATCAGACGGGAAGAGGAAGGTAAGGCACAGGTGATTGCCTTAGCGCCTAGTGGGCTCTCTGTGGTGAAACCAGTTCTGGGGCCAGGGACTATGAGGCTTCTGCACCTCCCCTGGAGCCAAGCAGAGGCTTGTGGGGATGGACTGCGCTTGGAAGGCACCCCAGCAGGTCATCCTGTACAGCAATTCCAGCTACAGATGTGTAAGCACCCTGGACTTGGGAAGACCTCTAGTGTAAAGACAGGGCAATGCAGTAACAGCGGACTGGTGGCCAGTCTGAACTTAGAGCGCCATCTACTGCTGAAGCTGCAGCAGTGACCACCACCTTAGAGAAAAACCCAAAAGCAGCCAAGAGCCTGGTGACAAAAGAGGAGACTCTATCAAACCTTCAACATGCAGTGTCTTGTTACGCCAACAAACACAAACTTTAAAGGAGTCATGACCTCAGCTAATGGATGCCTGAAACTGGCCACTAAGAAACTGACACCTGAAATCTCAGGCAGCAGATTTTTTTTTAAGATTTATTTATTTTACGAGTGTTTTGTCTCCATGTACCTCTGCACACCAGAAGAGGGCATCAGATCCCATAGGACTACAGTTACAGACAGTTGTGAGCCACTATGTGGGTGCTGGGAATTGAACTCAGGACCTCTAGAAGTGCAGCCAGAGCTGTTAACGGTTGAGCCATCTCTCCACCCCCTCAGATAGAGAATGTACAGTAGCTGCTTTAAGGAATCTCAGCAAACTTCAAGGAAACCCCAAGAAACAATTCCATCCTCTATCAAAGCCACAGCAGGGAGATGGGAGAAACTTGAAATCTCTAAGATCCGGGTACTAAAAAAAACGCTCAAATGAAATGAAAACCACAACAGATGCTGTCTTAGCTTCTCTCTGTCCCTGTCATAACAGAATGTCCTGACAAAGAGGCTTAATGGAGAAGGGTTTATTCCCACTCAGCAGTTCAAGGTACCACTGTCCCTTGTACATCATGGTGAGGAAGTCAAGGAGCTTGAAGCCGCTGGTCACATTGTATGAACAGTCAGGAAGGAGAGGGGGATGAATGCTGGTGAATGTCCAGCCGGTTTTCTCAGCTTTATGCAGCTCAGGATCCCCTGACCACTCCCAGTCAAGCTATACATCTTTCCACATCAGTTAAGACAATCAAGATAGTCCCTCATACGCATGGCCAGGAGCCTGTCTCCAAGGCGATTCTAGATTCGGCCAAGTTGACAATAACACTAGTCATCGAAGAAGGTATCTGAAAAGAAAGAAAAGGTAGATTAAAAAAAAAAAGTCCAGAAAGCTCAAAGGTAAATGTGTTTGGAGATGGAAGAGAAGAGATGGGTGTGTGTGAAATGAAATGGCCACACTCATATCACACACAGAAATGTCTTTAATTTGAAAGTAGAGAATGGGCGAGGAAAGTCCTTGTGCAATGACAAAGGAGTCAGTCAGCAAGAGGAATTACTGTAAATGTGTATGTAAAAACCCAATAACAGAGCACACAAACACAGATTAACATGGATCAACACGGGAGAGCTATATTAGACGGCAGTGTGCGGTACCATAACTCCACTTCAGTAGTGGACAGATCACTCAGGCTGAAAACCATCAAACGGCCGAGTTTCGTTAAACCATGTTGAGGTGATATTTTATGTGTGCTCTAACAAATAAAGCTTGCATGGGGATCAGAGGACAAAGCCAGCCACTATATTAAACATAGAGGTCAGGCAGTGGTAGCACATGCCTTTAATCCTAGCATTCCAGAGGCAGAGATCCATCCGGATCTCTGTGAGTTCAAGGCCACACTGGGAACAGAGCCAGGCATGGTGGCACAAGCCTTTAATCTCAGTACAGCACTAGTTAACCACAGAGGTCTGGAGGTCTATACAGACAGACAGGAAGTGATAGAGCTGGGCAGAAAGAGGAAGTGATGTAGCTGGGCAGAGAGCTGTGGCAGGGCACAGAAAGGTATATAGGTGTGAGTATACAGGAAGTAGATCTCTTGGGCTGAGAATTTCCTAGCGGTAAGAACTTGTGGCTGGCTTGTTCTATTCCTCTGATCTTTCAGTTTTCACCCCAATATCTGGCTCTGAGTTATTGATAAGTTCATTTAGCAATTTGTGTTACATTGTGTCCTAGACCAAATGGGCATAACAGATCTCTACAAAACATTCCTTCCAACAGCTGCCGAATACAGAGTCTTCTCATCGATGCTGTGACATTCTCCCAGCTAGATCATATAACAGACCACTAAGCAGGTCTCAGCACAGTATTCAGAGTGAGAGCATGTTGAATGTCTCTTGCAACCACAATGCAATACAACCAGAAACAAGAAAAGCTTTAGAAACCGCACAAACCTATGGAAATTATACAACACAACTGTTGCAGAAGATTCGTTCACGCTGTCACTCCGAGACTGCCAATAAAGTTAAACCTTAACAACAGGTTAATGAAGAAAATAAGAAGCCACAAAATATCTTCAAACACACAACGTCGGAAACACAGCACACCAATGCCTACATAAAGCAGCATCGGGAGCCATGCTGAGACCTTGGACCAACCGGCATCTCCACTCCATAAGCAGCGCATAGGGCACCTTAAGGACTTGAAAAATAAGAAGATTCAGATCCAAAATTGGAAGGAAGAAAATAACATCAGAGTGAAAATAAATGAAATGAAACAGTAACTAAAAACAAAACAAAACAACAACAAAAAAACCCCCCAAAGATGAACAAAAACCAAGTCATTTTTTGAAAAGGTAAACAAAATTGATAAACTCACCCACATTAACAAAGGAAACAAAGACCACAAATGAAATCAGAGATGAAAACGGAAACATTACAACTGACATCAGAAACGCAAATGTTGTGGGATATTTGCACACTGTCTGAAAATGTATTGCTGTGATCCATGTAATAAAAAGCTAAACGGCCAATAGCTAGGCAGGAGGTATAGGCGGGACTTCGGGAGGCAGAGAGGACTCTGGGAAGAAGAAAGGTGGAGTTGCCAGCCAGACATGGAAGAAGTAGCATGAGCAGTATGGAGAGATGAGGTAGCGAGCCGTGTGGCAGAATGTAAATTAAAATAAGTGGGTTAGTTATAAGAGCTGGTTGAGACAAGCCTAAGCTAAAGGCTGAACTTTCATAATTAATATAAGTTTCCGTGTAGTTATTTGGAAGCTGGCTGGTGGGACAGAGAAAGACTCGTTACACACAAGGGATCACTAAACAATTATTTGTCAACAAATTTGAAAACCTAGAAGAAATTGACAAATTCTCTGGACACATACACATTGCCATAATTGAATCTTTTTTTTCTTTTTTTAAAATCTTTTTTTAAAGACAGTCTCTCTATGTAGCCCTAGCTGTCCTGGAATACACTCTGTAGACCAGACTGGCCTTGAACTCACAGGAATCCCCCTGCCTCTGTCTCCAGAGTGCTGGGATCAAAGGCTTGCGTGCACCACCACACACGGCCACAATTCAGGCATGAAGAAATGGAAAACTGGGACAAACAGACCTGTTGGGAGCCCTGCAGCCTGGTTTCAGACCAGTATATGAGTGCTTGTCCAAAGGGTCTCCAGATGAGGCGAAAGCCCATGGGGACAGTCTCACGTGGCAAGGACCAGTGGACATCACAGAATACTGCTGGGACCACACAGCCTGCCTGCTCTCTTCCCTCTCATAATACTGATGATTCTCTTGGCAGATTTAGGGTCATTTTGTCAATCATGCATGGGACAGATGGGATCATTCCTGGAAACCCCATTTTGTCTTGAATATCTTCCCCTAAAATTCTTTGGGAGCTGATACTTCTCAGGTTTCTTGTCTGGGGATGCCAGCTGTCACTTAGGACCCCAGGAGCTGTTCTGATTCAGTGCTGATAGGATCGGAGGCAAACACCCTATTTCTGTAAGTATGTTTTGAACGGGGATTGTTGTTTCTGAAAATGTGTGCCTATGTCAATCACCTTTTAGTTTTGTAAAGACAAGATGTACCTGGTTCGATGTTAGGCCAAGCCAGCAAATTGGTAAGTGTTGTTTTGGTTTAAAGATGTTTTGATGTAAAAGTTGGAAAAAAACATATTTGACATATTTGTTTTTGCTGAGGTTTACGTTGGCTTGTTAGTATAGAAAAACATGCTTGTTTTTGATGTATAAACAAACATGGCTGGAGCTACTGGGGCCAGCCACTGTGTGAAACTCATCTGGTGGTCAGACACTTCATTTCTTCACACGGACGCCCCTTCCCCATCTCAGGACCTGAACCCAGGCTGCGGCGGGACCACGGCACAGACCAACGATGATGGAATAAACCAACAAGACTGAATAAATAATAGATAATAAAAAGCTTCTCGGTCACATAAACCTAGAACCACATGATGTCTTTCATCAGTAATCTTTGTGCCGCTATAACGAGTGTGCAGCTGTATGCTGAGGACTGTCCTTCTGCTGTGCCACCTCACCACCCAGCAAAAACAGAAACGTGTGTGGGAGGAAGCGAGTGTCAGCATCTCCAACCGGCGGGGACACCACAGGCGAAGCTTCTCTTCCTTCTGTCCTGTCACGAGAACTACCAAAAGGGTAGTAAGAAAAATGTTATATCCCCAATGACCCAAGGGCTTCCCTCGGGGCTCCCTCCCAGAGGTTCCATGACCCCCTGATAGGACAACCCGGAAGGCCCAGCCTTCACTCACCTAAACCATAGCAGCTTCACTGTCGACTGCTACCGAATATTTTTTTTTTCCAGAGCTGAGGACCGAACCCAGGGCCTTGCGCTTGCTAGGCAAGCGCTCTACCACTGAGCTAAATCCCCAACCTCCCGAATATTTTCAAAGGTGATGCCAACTCTTCATTTGTTAAAAAAAAATGATGATGATGATGATGATGATGGGCGTGGCAGCGCATCCTATGGTGGCGCATCCCTTTTCTCCCTGGCACATGGGAAGCAGAGGCAGGAAGATCTCTGTGAGTCTGGGACCAGCCTGGTCTACACAGTAAGCTCCAGGCCAGCCAGGGATATGTAGTAAGACCCTGTCTAAAATTAAAAAGGGGTGGTGCTAGGAGGAGAAGGAGGAAAGAATTTTTTTCCAAACTCACTTGATGAGGCCAGCATTATCTTTGTATTAAGATTTTTTTTTTTTTTTGGTTTTTCGAGACAGGGTTTCTCTGTGTAGTTTTGGTGCCTGTCCTGGATCTCGCTCTGTAGACCAGGCTGGCCTTGAACTCACAGAGATCCACCTGCCTCTGCCTCCCGAGTGCTGGGATTAAAGGCGTGCGCCACCAACGCCCGGCAAGATTTTTTTATTTTGAATTAAATATATATATAGCATACGGAGCCAGAGGCATTGAATTCCCTTGCAGCTGGAGTTATAAGTGGCTGTGAGCCGCCTGATGTGGGTGCTGGGTACTAAACTCAGGTTGTCTGGGCAAGAGCAGTACACCTACTTTTAACCACTGAGCCATTTCTCTGGCCCCAGGCCAGCCTTGACCAAAAGACAGCTTCAGGCTGGAATTCCTAATAAACACCGAAACACAACTCTCAAACAAATACTAACAAGCAAAACATCCAACAGGATGTTAAAAATATTCTCCACCACCATCCAGTGGGGTTCATCCCAAGGAGAGAAGGATGGCTCAACATAAGTCAACCAAGAAATGTGATCAGTCACCCCGTCCTAGTTACTATTATGACCAATGCAACTTGGGAAGAAAGGGTTTATTTGGTTTAGGCTGCCACGTCATAGTCCATCATTGAAGAAGTCAGGGCAGGAACCTGGAGGCAGGAACTGATGCAGAGGCCATGGAGGACTGCTGTTTACTGGCTTGATCCTCATGGCTACCTCAGTCTGCTTTCTTACAGAACCCAGGATCAGCAATAAGACAACAGAAAATAAATCAATGAATAAACAGCATCCCAAGTGGAAATAACAAATGTAAGTAGGTAGCACATGAGGATACCACTGGCTCAGGGATAGTACCACCACCAATCTCTAATTAAGAAATGCCCTACGGCCAGCTCTTCTTAATTGAGTTTCCCTCCTTTCAGATGACTCAAGCTGGCGTCAAGTTGACATAAAGCAGGCCCCTACACACCCCAACAAAATGAAGCACAAAGCCATCAGAGCATGCCAATACCCACAGAAAAAGTCCTTGATAGAATTCAGATCTCTTGACGATAAAAAGGGGGAAATGTCTTTTAACATGATAAAGTCCAGATCTAATAGGTCAGCATCATCCTGAATGGGAAGAAAGTGGAAGTCTTTGTCTTCAGGTGATTGACCACGACAAGAATGCTGACTTATGCCATTTTTATTCCACACAGTGCTGGAAATCCCTGTCAGCAAGACAGCAATGGAAAAAATAAATAAATGAATAAATAGCATCCAAAGTGGAAATAATGAACAAAAGTCAGTAGCACTTGAGGATACCATGGTGTTAAACACGCAGAACCCCACCCAAAGACGCCACCAAGAATCTTAGAACCTATAAGTGAATTCAGCAAAGAGATAGGATACAAAAGGAACATAAAAAAGAAGTACCATTGCAGCACGCCAGTAGTTAATTATCTGAAACAGAAGAAAGCAGTGCTGTTTGCAAGAACCAGAGAGAGAGAGAGAGAGAGAGAGAGAGAGAGAGACAGAGAGAGACAGAGACAGAGAAAGAGACAGACAGACAGACAGACCTGGAAATTAATTTAACAAAGAGAAAACTGAATGAAAGTGATTGACGGGACACATGGAAGTCGAACACCACTTGTGGGACTAGATAAACCAGTATTAAGCTATCCACACCACCTGAAGGGTTAGCAAATTTCATGCGATCCCTATTAAAATAACAATGTTGTTCTTTACAAAACTGAGAAACACAATCCACAATGAGGAGGAATCGTTAAAACAACCTCGAATGGAATGAACGAAGTAAGAAGCATTAGGCTGTTGGTATCCAAACACAGAAGCATCGTCCTCCAGTTCTCTCCGGGAGTTTCAGTTCCCACTCTTCGTGTAGTCTGTAACATACTTAGAGTCAACGTTGCACATGGTGAGAGACGAGGATCTAGTTTCTTCCCTCTGCATGTGGACGTCCAGGCTCCCCAGCACCATTTACTGAGGACACAGTCCTTTCCACAGTAAGTATCCAGTGCCCACGTTAGTCAGTGCAACACATACCTCAGATAAAACAGTTTAAAAAAAATAAATAAAGGTTTATCTTGGCAGCGTCTGTCCATGACCAGTTGGTTCTATAGCCTTGAGCCTGTGGCAGCGTGCTACATTACGGCAGAATGTGGGGTGGAGAAGGCCAGTTCAGCTATGAAAGAACAAAATGGGAAAGGGCTAGGAGCCAAAAATGTACAACATTGCCTAGCAACTGGGAAATCTCCCAGTAGGCTCCATTTCTTCAAGTTTCTACCCCCTCCCTATAGCACCAGGGGCTGGGAATCCAGCCTTAGCACATGGGCCTCTGGGGAACCTGGCCCAAGCCATAGCAGTGGTTTGTCAAAGATCAGTTGACTGTGAATTCATGTGTTAACTTAGGGGTTTTGTGTTCCTTTGCATTCCTATTTCTGCTGGCATCGTGGAGTGTGCCAGTGCCCTGCTGTCTTGATTACTATAGCTTAGCAGTGTGCTTTGAGAAAGTATTCTCACACTGCACATCTGATACAGATCATTACCTAGAACACAGAAGGAACTTACATGGCTCTGTGGCAAGCAGTCTAAATCAAACAACAGGCAACAGGTCGAAATTGGCATTTCTCAAAAGGATGCCCGCAAATTGCCGACAGGAATACGAACAAGTGCACGACATCATGAATCACTGGAGAACTGAAAAGGAAAAGCACAATACAGTATCACCTCCCTCCCTATAGTTAGAATAGCTATAATCAGAAGGTCACAAATGCTGTGAGGATGCAAAGGGGAAGCCTTAGATGTCACGGGTGGGATGCAAACTACTTTAAAGAAAACAGTACAGGAGGTCCTTACACGAGGAACAAAGAACCACACGATCCAGCTATCCCAACACAATAGAACAACCGCATCGAGAGACCACGAGTTAGACAGACTCTCTGGTAGGCAGACAGACAGGGAGAAGGGCCATGGCTAGGTAATAAAGGTGGCGAATTTCCAAGATGTCTAGCTTCGACCTCACCCTCCTGACTTGAGACAAAAGGCTGGCAGCTTCTGTCTCCCACCAGCGGGTCCCCACTGATGGACTGGTTTAACCAGTTTCAGGCCGGATCAGGACATGTCACACAACAGTTGCGGACCGGACCGAACAAACTGACCAACCCTACATGAGGGGAGGAAACCTCTTCAGAGGCTTTGAAACCCCCAGCCCTCATGAAGAGACTGATTTGGGGCTTCCCAGTCCCCCTGCTTTGCAGAGACTCTTTTCCTTGTGTGTCTGCTGCATGTGTGGGTTTCCTCATTCCCAACAAACGCCTGTCTTCCACTGCTGATTCTGTCTGGGTGCTCGGGACGTCTCTGCCGCCACCTGTGGCACTGCAGATTGCTCTTGCTTTTTCATCCTTTAACTAGCAGAGAAAGCCAACCCTACCAAGACCCCCAGACTGTATCACTACGATCCAGTTGTCTAGGTATGAAGCATTTGCCCAAAGAAGACCATATCCATAAATCAGAGACACCTGCATTCTCGTGCTTTTATTTATTCCTAATAGCCAAGAAATGGAAATTTAAAAAAAAAACCTTCCTATCAACTGATGACAGGTTAAAGTAAATGAGACAGACATGCCATTAGCACATGCATGCACATACATAAACACACACACACACACACACACACACACACACACACGGATGAAAAATTTTCAATTATTTTTTCTTTATTCTTAGACAATTTCCTGCTTACTTAGGGATATCATGTATTTTGGTCATTTTCACGAATCCCTCCTGGGGCACTTTGAATGTCATTGGCCCCCATAATCTCATAGGGAGTGGCACTATTGGGAGGTGTGGCTGTGTTGGAGGAAGTGTGCCACTGTGGGGGTGGGCTTTGAGGATTCCTATGCTCAGGATACTGCCCAGTGTCTCAGTCGACCTCCTGTTGCCTGCAAACCAAGATGTAGCCAGCATCACACCTGCCTGCATGCGCCATGATCCCCAGCATGATGATAATAGACTGCACCTCTGAAACTGTGAGCCCCAACTAAATGTTTTCTTTATAAGAGTTGCCGTGGTCATGGTGTCTCTTCACAGCAATAGAAACCCTAAGACACCTCCCCATTATCCCTTCTCATCCCCCTCCCTCTCCTGATGAACCTTTGCTTCCTCCCAAGTCCTCCTCCGACTTTCACATCTTTGTTTTGTTTTGGAGACCCACTGAGTTTAATTAGGGTTGCCTGCATGAGCAATTCCCTCCAAATTAATAGACCGATTCCATTTAATCTTTATTAATAATGCTAAAAGGTTTTTTCGGTAGCAATTAATAAATGATTTCAAAATGTATATGAAAATGTAAAAGAAAGCTAGACACAGAGGCACAGGCCTCCAATCCTAGCTAATTAAGAAGCTGAGGCAGGAGCATCGCACGTTCAGGGCCTGCCTGGGCTACAAGATGAGCTGAAGGCCAGTCTCGACAACCGGTGTGAGCTACTGTCTCAAGATAAAAAGTGAAAAGAGGGTTGGGGGTATTGGTTAATGGGAGAGTGTGGTGATATTGTGTCCCCCAAAATATTGTGCACCCTAACAAACTTATGGGGGGGTCAGAGAACAGAACAGCCGCTAGAAAGACATAGAGGCCAGAAAATGGTAAAAGAAAAAAATCTTCATTACTATCCTATTTAAAACAAGTAGTTCCTTTTTAAAAGTAGAGTCAATAATCTCCCTTTTTATCTTCTCAGGAGAACCTCTGCCTAGCATGTGTGAAGACTTGGTTTAACCTCCAGTGGGTGTAGGCTGGGGGCGGTAAGACACAGCCAAGGGCTTAGACTAGCCCAAGCAGGCTTTCAAAAGAAAAACAAAGTTCATGAATTTCTATCACCCGACTTGAAAACTTCCTGTAAGACTTTGCAGTGAAGATAGACTGATAACTCAGCAGGGTAGAATTAATAGTCCAGAATAAACTGTTGAATTTATAGCCAGAATACTCCCTCTCCCACCCCGTGTGCTAGGGATCAAACTCAGGGCTTCACACAAGCTGGCCATGAGCTCTTCCTTAACTACACCCCAGTCCTACTCACGAGAGTTTGGACTGAGTTGCCAAGGTAATTAACTAGGTAACATATCTTTTTCTTTTTTTAAGTTCATTTATTTTTATTTTATGTGCATTGGTGTTTTGCCTACATGTATGTTTGTGTGAAGGTGTCAGATCTTTGAGTTTCAGACAGCTGTGAGCTGCCATGTGAGTGCTGGGAATTGAACCCAAGTCCTCCGGGAAGAGCAGCCAGTGCTCTTAACTGCTGAGCCATCCCTCCAACCCCAGCAACGTATCTTTTTAACAAATGCTCTGGGAAAATTGAATACACATATGCAAAAAAGAAAACGAACCTTTACTTTACTTTTACTTTACATTTACCTAAAATGCATTGAAGACCGAAATATAAAATTGAAGACTTCTTAAAGAAAATGCTTGGGGAAATTCCTGTCACCTTGGATTAGGCAAAGATTTCTTAGATGACCCATACATGAATGTGGACCTCATCAAAGTGAACTCTTAAAAATTAGTGCATGGGCAGTTAAAATAAATTCACAGGCCAAAGAAAATATTTGCAAGTCTTAGGTCTGATGTAAACAGTATCCAGAATATATAAAGAGCCTTTACAAAGCAATAATAATATCTTTTAAAAACTCATTAAAAAGGGGGCATGGATTTGAGTAGACATTTCAGCAAAGAAGATTCTTAAGCAACTAGGAAACAGCATGAAGGGAGCTGCCTCTTAGTCATCGGGGAACTGCAAATGAAGTAACAGATTCCATTTTTACAGAGTAACAGAGAGGTTCCATTTTAGATGTATCATAAGGTCGTAGTCAAGATCGACAACAGGAGATAGAGATATAAAATAGTATGGGCACTTAGGAAAACAATCTGGCATTCACTATGCAGCTCAGGGTATCCCTGAACTTACCATCTTCCTGTCTCAGCATCCCAAGTCCTAGTATCACAGGCATGCAATGCCAAATCCAGCTTGTCGTGTATTAAAAGGTTACAAATAATATAAATTTTAAAATAAAATAAACATTTAAAAAGTTAAACAGTTCCTATTCAATCTAACATTTCCACTTCTAGAAGTGAGTGAGGGATGAAAATAATTGCCCACATAATGATTTATACAGAAATGTTCAAATTTCACAAAAATGTGCGTCGGGGTAACCCAAACCCGGAAGCAAAGCAAGCATCCATCCTACAGTGAATGGGAAATAAGATATGATGTGTCTACAGAACGGAACACGTGTCAGCAATAAAAAAAGAATTGACTTCTGGGGTATACTAACAAACAAACCTCAGAAACAGGCTAGATAAAAGAAGGTCGACTGTAAAGATTATATATTGCATGATTCCGTGTATATGAACTATCCACTAGGAAGTGCTGCTGTACTCTCACAGGGGTGGATTTTGTATGTCCGCTGTGCCCAATATGTTGTTAAAGATTGTTACAACTGAGAACAAAATACCTTTCATTAAATCCCCATCACATTTGGCTTCTTAATCAACCTAAAGATTATTCTCTCCACATAGGAATCCTGTAATTCCTTTCCTCTGCACAACAAAACCAAATTTCTTTGATCTCCGCACCATACACTCTCTATGTCGTCAACCATTTTGCACATTATTTTGGCTTTCTCTCTCGGTAAAATCTCAAGGTCTCTTTCTCTTGTTTAAAACACACTCACGCACTCGCCCATGGAGGCCAGAAGAAAGCATTGGGTGCCCTGGAGCTGTAGGTGGTTGTGGGCTTCCGATGTGGATGCTGGGAACTGAACTCTGGTTCTCTGCAAGAGCAGAAAGTACTGAAGCCCTTTCAAGGTCTCCCTTGAAGGGGAATCTTCACAGTTTTCATCAGGGAATTTTTTTTCTCAAGATGTATTTATTTATTACATATACATACCAGAAGAGGGCACCAGATCTCGTTATAGATAGTTGTGAGCCACCATGTGGTTGCTGGGAATTGAACTCAGGACCTCTGGAAGAGCAGCCAGTGCTCTTAACCTCTGAGCCATCTCTCCAACCCATTTTTAAAATAACTTTTTAAGCTTTTTTTTAGATCGATTGATTGATTGATTTCATGTATATGAGTGCTCTATCGCATGTACACCTTTATACCAGAAGAGTGCATCAGATCTCACTATAAGTGGTTGTGAACCACCATGTGGTTGCTGGGAATTGAACTTAGGGCCTCTGGAAGAGCAGCCAGTGCTCTTAACCGCTGAGCCATCTCTCCAACTCTTTTAGCTGGGAAGTTTTTATTGAGTGTTTATTATATGTCGGGTATTAATACCTATAACAGTTATAAGCTGGTCAGTTCGGTTGGTGGAATTTCCTTCCCTTATGAAACAGATCATGAATATAACATTAATCTCGTCAAATGATAGCAAATATTTGTTGTCTTACGCTTTTGGCAGATAACCTTATTAGGGTTACTATTGCTGTGATGAAACATGACCAAAGCAACTTGGGGAGGAAATATTTGGTTTATGCAGCCACAGCACTGTTCATCACTGAAGGAAGTCAGGACAGGAACTCAAG
>CABHPQ010155039.1:16165-38281 GCA_902168405.1 Peromyscus aztecus
GTGAAGGTCAATTTTTTTTTTTTTCTGATAGTGAAGATGGGAAGAAAATCGAAGTAGCACATTGCCGAACCCTCCGAGAGAATGGGCCCTTCCAGCCCTATTCTCCAGGGCTTGTTTGCCTGCCTGCCTTTCCAACTGCGACACCAAGCAAATTGACATTTCCGAGCCCCGGATCCTGATTTATAAAATTTCACTAATGCAGTGGCTCTGTTGGGCCCTCTCGGGATGAAATAAGATGGCCTGAGTAAAGGATCCAACCAGGGAGACAGCACTGTAAAAACAATGCTGGTTCCCAGCATCCTGTCCAGCCCCTGCTGACCCCCGCCTCTGAAACAGCATGTCTGTTCTCTGAGCATTTGTTCAGAAGCGTCCTCAGCCACCTCCTTCTGGGGTCTAGCTTTCCTGACAATTGATGCAAATCTGGTCCCTCCTTCAGCATAAGCGTTTTCTTTCCCTCTCTTGAATGTGCCTATTGGAAAGAACACATCCCACGTTCCAGATTATTACAGAACTATGGTTCCCTTTCTTCTTTGCTGAAAGCATTGTAGACCAGAATCTTATTATCCCAAGCCTCTGTTCTTTGTAAAAGGCCTTTCCCATTTAAAAAAAAAAAAAAAAGCTTTTCCCTTTAAGCCTCTTGTCTCAAAATCACCCATCTTTTCTTCGATCTCTTCTAAAGTGTTCCACCGTCTGTATTCTGTGTCTTGTATTACCCGTCCCTGCTTGAACCGCTTCCCCACGACCCACCGGTTCTTCCCCAGGAGTCACATTACATCAGCCTCACTAATGCACTATCGGCTACCTATCAGATGTTTTATTCTAGGCAGTCCATTAAAAAAAAAAAAAAATGAGCCTGGGCACAGGTTCGACTTAACATGGAGGACAAACTGTCTGAGGTTAAGTACAAACTGTTCCGAGATGGGAGGGGACGGACAAATATTTATTTTCGTATTAAATATCGCTATATCTATATATACCTGTTGATTTTGTGCTTTTTCTCAACGCTTCAGAGACCCTCGAACTTTGGAGTGATTGAGACGGTAGAGGATGGGTTTCCAGAAATGTCGCCCCGAATTAAAAGCTCCATCAAAAAGGTTGCTCCATGCGCTCAAGTAACACCCACCAACAAAAACCATCTCCACAACCACAGATTATCTCACCGGCGAGTGAGACTGCAAGGTTTGGGGGCTCGGCTGTACCACTCTGTGCGGTGCATGGGGGGGTTCGAGGCCGCTTGGCCGTCTTCCTCGCCTTGGTTCTGCCCCTGACTCCCCTGCTCAGGCTTCCCCAGTGCGTCGGGCCATCGCTTTATAGGTGCAGCCTGGGCGGCTCCGCCGGCTGTTTTTTTCGGCTCCTTGGGGTGGTGGTTGCTCCTGTGGTCAGCCAAGATGCAGCTGAAGCCGATGGAGATTAATCCCGAGGTAAGCGCGGCTGCTGGGTCATCATGGGAACGCAGCGCCGGGCTTTAGCTCCGGCCAGATAGCCGAATCAGCTGGCTTTATTATCTTTTTCCCCCTTTTTTTTGCATTTGCCTTTCAGATGCTGAACAAAGTGAGTGGCATGGTGCGCAGCCTCTGTCCCTCTCCCCTGGGAGCATCGTCGGAGACGCCCAGCCGGCCGCGCCCTGCGCAATGGAGATGGCCGGGCTGGGGCGCCCTGCTGGATGTCTCTTCGGCCCTGAGTTATTTAGGGGTGGGGGGTGGGTGACTGAGAGAGCGATCACAGGGAGGTGGTGGAGGATGCACCCGGACAGGACAGGAGCGAGCGCGGGGGGGAACAGCTCTCGAGGGCGTGGCGACTGCCAAGCGGGGGGTGTGTGTGTGGGGGGGAACGGACTCAAGTCCGAGGGCTTCGCGGGAGCCACGTGTGGGCCGAGCTTTGTGCTGTGTCACTGCGCGGCGCGGAGGGTGGGACGCCGCGGAGACTCCTCCCAGACTCGGGTGGGGAACCTGTGGCGGGGTGGGGGAAGGGAGCGGGGTTGGGGTGGAGGGGGGGTGGGATGCGCGTGCTGACCCCGCCCCCTAGCAGGGACCCATCACTCGTCTGGCCCTCTCCGTCTGGCTGCCCGGTCTCATCCCTGCAGGTGTTGGCCAGGCTGGGGGTCGCCGGCCAGTGGCGCTTCGCGGACGTCCTGGGGCTGGAGGAGGAGACTCTGGGCTCCGTGCCATCCCCTGCCTGCGCGCTGCTGCTGCTGTTTCCCCTCACGGCCCAGGTAGGGTGAGGTCCGTGATGGGCGGGTCTCGGGAGGATGGATGCACAGTGCTATGGGATGCGCTCTTAACCTCCCTCCTGTAGAGTAGGGAATAAGGATTCCACCTCCTAGAATGGGAGGTGCCTGCATTTTCGTGGTACCTATTCATTGGCGGCTCCCATTGAAATTGCCTTAAATTTGCAAGAGAAGGAGCCTACTGATCCATTTTTCCAGTCTATTTTTCCAGTTACCCAGAGAAAGAACTCCTACTCGCTTGGTTCCTTTATTTTTCTGAGCTTTCCTTCCACTTGGGGATGGCTGTGGTTTCCTTGTAAGGTCTCTGTTTGGTTCTCTCAGACTCCCACCTAGCTGTAAATTGAAGAGGGCTTGGCTTGCCCTCTTTAAAAGGTTTTTAAATCAAAAGGTCCTCTTCATTTACCACCTGCATCTCCTTTTCTGGTGGATTCGGGTCTCTTCTCCCCACGCCCCACCACCCCACAGCAGGCACACTCTTGAACCTGATTTTTAAAGCTGAATCATTGGCGCACAGAATCTTTTCAGCAGCTGCCTCTACCTCTCTGACCTTGTGGCTGGATGAAGTGGGTCTTTAGCACAGTCCATGGAAACACGCTTTCATTTTCTGAAACGGTCTTCCATCTTCCAGTGTTTGGGGATGCATGTGACTCAAGAGACTGGGCATCAGCTATAAAAACAAAGCAGTAGTCTATGTGTTGTCTTGCAGTGTGTAGAGTCCCCATAAATCATGGCATCGTCTGTCCCCTGTTGCTATCAGTGGCCCACACATTTAGGAGGGGACGGAATGGGCAAAACTGGGAGGCATTAGTATGTCTGGCATTACTCTAAATGTTAATTAAATGATGAGGTTAATTAAATACCATCCTAAGGGTAGGTGTTCTAGAACCATCCCCGGCCAAAACTAAGCTTTATGGGAAGGTCTAGCTAGGCCTTCCTCCTAGCAAATGGTCTATTAGGAGTTCAGCCGTGTAGTTTGGAAGATCTCAGTGACATGTTTTATAGCCGAAGCTTTTATTGCAACCACTGCCTGTCAGGTTGACTTCCTTGACTGCACCGAAGCCCTCTCTCCTCCACTTGAGCTGTCCCTGGAGCTGTTCTTTCCGGGAGCCATGATGACTTGGAGGTTTTGAGCAGCGCTCAGGCAAGGAAGGCCTCTGGGAGGCAGTGCAGCAGCCTGTTTGCTTTCAACTGCTCCCTGGTCTCATTTTGCAAGCTCCAGTGGATCTTTTTAGAGAACATTCCAGCTTGTCTGGCTGCTGTTTTGCCCTTCAGCGGGAGCCCAGTCTGCCTCAGATTGGGTACCTAGTCTGCGTATATAATGGGTAAAACACTGAAGAATATTTAACGGAAAAGGAAACTTGGTTTGACTTCCATCCACCAGCTAACTTAGGAAACATCAGTCCTGACTCAGGTTATGTTGGAAAACCCTAAATGGACATCGTCATTGATTTTTGTGGCAGTGAGATTGTCACAGAAGCCTCTCCATGCAAGAGCCCAGATAACTAAAGGGCGGCCAGTCTGTTGTACAGTTGAAGCCGATTAGCCTGAAGAGGTGTGAAAACCCTTAACAGTAAGTGGGATGCCAGAACATCCTGAGTGGAGTTCCAGCTCATCTTGTGGGACAGAGCGTCCTTCTCCCGTTCTAGAGCCACAGAGTCAGCGCACACTCCGTTTCCATGAACAGTCAACGCAAGGCTACTAGAATGGGAGCCACACTGGCCGATGTGCTGTGTGTGTTCTGCTGGCCGTGGGCCGTAGGCAGTTCCATAGCAGTAGCACCTTTTTTAACTGGCAAGTCCTAACTTCTTCCGAACTCACTGGTGAGGGGAATACGCAGTCTCCTGAGTCATTGTTCAAGAAGTGGGCAATGACTTGGGGAAATCCCGTTCACACAGCAGAGTCTCTCCAGACAATTGCTACTGTCCTCTGGTTAGACTGTGTGCTGTATTGTGCCTTGACTTCCTCTTACAAGGTGAAAAGGTTTTTAGTTTTGTTTGTTTGTTTTTTGAAATCAATCATAGTCCATTCCTTGTATCAATGTCTTTCTAAAACAAAACAAACAGGAAAGGAAGTTCTTGTCCCTTTCAACGGTTAAAGCTTGTTTAAAGACGTCGACTCTCAGCACAAATGGAACAGTTAAAGAATAGAGAAACAGACACCAGCTGGCATTACCACTGAGTGTTGATCAAAGGTTGATTGGGACACTGTATGAAATACAATCATTGTTCTTGTGGAAGGGAGAAAACCCTGAGCAGATCTCTTCCTGGATTTCATGCTACCCCATCGCCAGCTAAAGGTTGCTGTGGTGTCTAGACAGCCTTGGGCAGCATCCAAGGCTGTTGCCTGCACTGCAGCATCAGGGTGGAGCCCTCTGGCCTGCTTGGGTGTAGGAGGGAGACAGGCTGGTCTCTGGTCATCGGGCAGCTGACCATGGCCCCTGCTCCTGGTCACGTATCCCACTGTGCATCTCATTAGAACTGGTTGGGCTGCCATATGCATTTGCATTTTGAGATAAAAAAAGAAAAAAAACCCCACCTTTTTCCTGCATTCACAGCATGAGAACTTCAGGAAAAAACAAATCGAGGAACTGAAGGGACAGGAAGTTAGTCCTAAAGTGTACTTCATGAAGCAGACCATCGGGAACTCCTGTGGTACCATTGGGCTGATCCACGCAGTGGCCAATAATCAAGACAAGCTGGAATTTGGTACTTGTGGCTTAATCATTTGGTCATCCGCTATTATTTTTTATTGGTGTGGGTGTATGCCACAGCATGCCCATGGGGGTTAGAGTACTAAGCTTTGTGGACCCTCCCCTACTACTTGATATAGATAGCTTTGTGGGCGGGGGACCACACTTGCCATCTAGCTGGTCCTCAGTCACCTGCTATTTAGACTTGAGACGTGGGCCTCGAAGTGTTCACAGTTTAATTAACAGTTACAGTTTATTTCAGCCACATATAAACGTACACACACATGATGGGGACAGGACACGATCTCACTCTAACTGGCCTGGCTGGCCATGAACTCAAGGTGATCCCCTTGCCTCAGCTTCCTGCTGGGACTTCCAGGTGTGTGCCTCCACACGGATCTTTAAAGGTGTCTGAAGCCTGTTAAGTCACACAGACGGCTCACCCGGATACCGTCCCATGAATGGAGTTCTGCCGTTTCTCTTTTGAGGGGAAGAAACTAATTCTCTAAATTCGGGCTGCCTCCCCTACACAGTGAGCTTCCCGGGTAGCTTTTCCTTTTTCCCTTTCTCTTTTCTCGCAGCTTTGTGGGGGTGTGGGTGAGAAAAGGAACACTTGAGGGCCAGCTGCTGTAAAGGTTCTCATACACACTCTTTTTTTTTTTGTATTGTTTTGGTTTTTCAAGACAGGGTTTCTCTGTGTAGTTTTGGTTCCTGTCCTGGATCTCACTCTGTAGACCAGGCTGGCCTTGAACTCACAGAGATCCGCCTGCCTCTGCCTCCTGAGTGCTGGGATTAAAGGCATGTGCCACCACCGCCTGGCCACTTTTAATTCTCAAAATTCTTAAGAAATGATGACAGGCCCTACAGATCCACATTTTCTGGCTATCTGCAGCGATTCTGTCTCCTAATGGACAGAGGGCCCCGCACAGCTGAGAGCCGCTGGCACTGAAAGGCGTAGCCATAGGTTGAAACCTTGAAGGATGCAGCTGAGAGCAAAGTCAGGTGGAGGCCTTCCGCCCTCCTCCAGCAGAAGCTGAAGGGGATGTAGGGAGAGGGGTCTGAGCCCCTAAGCTGGTGAGAGAAATAAGAGCCAGCAAGAAAATGTTATGCTCACGGAGCAGTTACATGTGATTTAGGCCAAGAATTGGCAAAGTTTCTTAAAATGCCAGAGAGTAAATCTCTTAGGCTTTGAGAGCTGTGTGGTCTCTGACTTTGTAGCTGAAAACCTGCCATACCTGTGTTGCAAGCAGATGGGCGTGGCTGGGGTTGATTAAAACTTTATTTATAAAAAAGAAATGATAGTAATTTGCCATCTCCTAATTTTGAATGGCTACAAAGTGAATATCCTCAGCACTGTTGCTCCTGCAGATCAAATAAAGACCCAGCTACTCAGGACGCTGAGGCAGGAGGATCACTTGAGCTTATTCAAGGCCGCTGAGAGACCTGTGTCCCAAAAAAACGTATAGCTCAGTAGTTATTTGTCTAGCAGTGCAAGGCCCTGGGGTTAACCTCACACACATGCACGCTAACATATAAAATCATTTTCACTAAGATGCTTGGATTAAAAAGTACCCTTGTGTACATTTTAAATTAAAATGTTTGCGTGTCCATAAGTACCTAAGTCTAGAAGTTCTTTTTCCAGTACGGATGTGATGAAGCTGGATCAGAAAGCTGTATCTTTGTCCTTTTTATTCCCTCTGGGAAGCCTTACTTTATCTAGAGTCTGTTCCTGGGGTCAGGCTGATAATGGAATGTTAGAACCATGGTAGAGCTGAGGTCCAAGAGTTCATTTGACTCAGCCTTTCTTGTGGAGTTAGAGGAGCCCCATCAATTCCAGGTTTTGGTTTTCTTTATTTTCACAGTGATAGGGATCAAGCCCAGGGCTGGGCAAGTACTGTACTGTGGAGCCCACCCTCAGCCTCTCCAGATTTTGAGATGATCCCCATTAACCGAATTTGTTAAATCTAGAGCTGACAGTTGAGCTGGGGTCATTTGGAATTGTTCTTGTAGCTGGGTCGGTCTCCTGCCTCCTGCCCTTATTCCACTGAGCAGTGGCCGTGCTGATACCAAAGGCAGGCAGTCAGGACTGGGCGCTAAGCCAGAGAGCACAGGTCTTCGCGTTTCTACGGCCTTTATGCTAATGGCATTCTGTATTTCGTTTGCCTGTCTGAAATAGAAATCTGGGTTTTTGGAACTGTTGCTAGATGGGAGTGTTATCGTGGCACCATCTATATATATAATAGATGTTCCATTTGAATTGGGAAGTGGTTCAGAGTCAGCCACAGACATAGTAGGCTCTACTTTTAAGGGACCAGGACCCCACAAATACATGATTCAAGCATATGGGTGCTGTAAGGAAGTGGTGAGATTTGAGACATGAGAGGGGCAGGATTGGGGTGCCGGGGACCAGGTGAAAGATCGTGTGCATTGGAAGCGTGGACCAGCCTGATTGCAGCTGCAAGGAGTGGTCGGGAAGCTCTGGGAAAAGGGGCCGCTTATCCATGTCCCTGGAGGCCGTGTGTGGATTGAGGTGGTTCATAGGGCCAGCCGTGTAAAGGCCTAAGTGGGCAATAAATGTGTGCCCTCTGCCATGGTCTGATCTGTGCTAACGAGTACTTTTCTTTTTAAGAGGATGGATCAGTCCTGAAACAGTTCCTTTCGGAAACGGAGAAGATGTCCCCTGAAGACAGGGCGAAGTGCTTTGAGAAAAATGAGGTAGAAAGGGCTTCTGTACACCACTCTGAAATCGCTCTGGAGGGCTGCACTGCATGCTGATTAATGGCTTTCTTTCCTCTGCAGGCCATTCAGGCAGCCCATGACTCCGTGGCCCAGGAGGGCCAGTGTCGGGTAAATACCAATGCAAGTACAGACCTGAGCCAGGCTGCCCCACCCCCACGCCCTCTCTGTTTCCCGTTGGCTATTTATAGGAATCACTTACTGCAATGCAGTGACCACCAAGTGTTGTCCAACAAGGCCAGCTGACCCCAGAAAGTCCTCCTTTTATAGCATCCAGACTTGATCTGTTCCCCTCAGGTAGTTTGAGAAATCCACTTGGCGGTTAGAATAATTCAGTGGTTGATTCTGTGATTAGCTTGTAAGAGCCCGTGGCACCAAAAAAAATAAGTAAGCCATAGCGTATGAAGAGACCCTCTGCAAAATTTAACTTAGAAGCCAGGGCCTGCATTGCCACCATTATCTCTTCTGCCTTCTGAACTTAAGGCGAGATACCCTTCCCACTGAAAAGCATGCAGCGCATAGGCCTGCAGAGCTGGCCCCACCATTCCAGCATTTCTGCCTTAGTAGGTTCAAATGAAGTATATTCCACTTGGAGAGTGAGAGAATGTTTTTAAAAAGTTCATCTGCTACCTCATTAATTTTTTTTCTTGACTTTTTTTTTTTAGGTAGATGACAAAGTGAATTTTCATTTTATTCTGTTCAACAATGTGGATGGCCACCTCTATGAACTTGGTATGTAGTGCTCCATTTTGGAATCCAGTGGACTATCATGTATTTGTTCACACTTAATCTGCCTTCCAGCATTGGTGTGTGACTTCCTGGCAGTATGTATGCAGTGGTTTATGAAGCCATAACTGTGTGTTCCAATGGGAACATTTAGCCCTCTGTCACACCCAGTCGACCCTCCCCAGGCAACTAAAATACCCAGTAAATGGCTTCAGTGACAGGCCAGTGAGAGGGCTAATTCAGATTGGCGCCACTTGCAGAGCTTCATGGTGTTCCCTCACCCCACTCACCTACAGTGCCCCTAATAACATCCCATTTCCGCAAGGATCAGTGCCTGAATATGACCTTCTGTAATAGTACAGAAAATGCTTCTGTAAAGTGAATTTGGTAAGATTGTTTGAGACAGGGTCTCTTTACATACGCCTGGCTGTCCTGGAACTCACAGAGATCCGCCTGCCTCTGCCTCCCGAGTGCTGGGATTAAAGGCGTGCGTCACCATCCCCAGGTTGTAAAGTGAATTTGGATCTGTTGGGCATCGGTTCTACTTATGGGAATTAAAAGGAATCTCCATCTTGTAAGATCCATCCCTTTTAGTGGAAAAGGCTTGCAGCTGTATCGGCTCAGACTTAGACTCCCCAGGGCAGAGGGACAGGGAAATCAGTCACTGAAAGTTAGTTGGAAACACAGAGCACTCTTTCCTGTAGAGACAGCCTGATGTTGTTTTATGTAAAACATGGGGGTGCAGTTCTCCACTAGGGTAGCCGAGTCAGGCCCGTGTGATCTCAGCTGTAGACTAGAATTGTCAGTGACCGTCTAGGAGTACTTGAACCTCGTCGCATCCTGTTGCTTCCAAATCGGGTCTCCCTCGTTGGGATGTTAGCAGCCTTTGGAAGAATGTAAAAATCCTTCTGGGTTGGGCAGCTGCCGTATCCTGAAAGTATGCAGGGAAAGCTGACATGCCTGGCTTCTTTGTTCTAGATGGGCGAATGCCCTTTCCAGTGAACCATGGCACCAGTTCCGAGGACTCTCTGCTGCAGGTAATCCCTGGAATGCATCTCTGTCCGTTGCAGACCGCACGTGTCTTTCAGCTACTTCTGTGTATTGCGCTGACATTCAGAATGCCAGCCTCAGTTGTGTTGGTTAGTAGCATTCCTTGGAGCTTAAAGATCACGTTAGTCATTCCGTCTTCCTCGCTGTATGGCAGGTGGCTTTAAACAGGATCCTTCAAAGAAGGCCTGACTAATCTGTTTCGTGTGCCACCTTAGGTGGAATTGGCTCGAAAGCCATTGCTTGGCTTTAGTGTGGGATTAAGGTAGCCATTGTTTGCCTGTCAGGTTACACCATCACTGAAGAGTGGAGTATCAATTTCCTCTACCTTCCCTAGTCCTCCAAGGCTGCTTCTGCATGGGTCAGCCTTGTTGGGTATATATTACAAATTTTGGCTAGATAAATTATATATTTTTTTTCTTCCCACCTGGTCTGCTGGTATTGGAGAGCAGGGGATTCAGGATCACTTGACCAGAGAGGTGGCTCCTCAACTATTAAGAGTGTGTGCTGCCTTTGCAGAGGACCCAAGTTCAGTTTCCAGTACCCAGCATCCAGGCAGCTCACAACTACCTGTGATTCCAGCCTTAGGGGCATCCACAGCATGCACCAACCCACACATACACATACATACTCATAACTAAAATAAGGGGCTAGAGAGATGGCTTAGCAGGTCAGAGTGCTGATGGACTTGCAGAGGATCTGGGTCTGATTCCTAACACCATGTGGTGGCTCCCAATCATCTATAACTCATTTCCAGGGGCTCTGATGCCGTTTTCATGCCTCATGCAAGTGGTACCTACATACTCATGCAGGCAAAACACCCATGTACTTAAAAAATTTAAAAAAAAAAAAAAAGAAAGAAAGAAGGAGAGAAAGAAAAGAAAAAAGAAATCTTGAAGATTCAGGAGGACCATGCACCTCTCCCGTTAGAAGTAACTACTGAAAACTCAGTTCTGAACTGTTCTAGGCCTTTTTGGCCTAAAAATGAGCCTTTAGAATAGAATCGTCATGCTGTTGCAAAGGAATGTCTTATAAATAAAATACAAGACACCGACTTTATTTGTAGTAGCAGCAGCAACAGCTAATCTTCCCTCAGCGCTCGGTGTGCACACAGTAGGGGTCAGCGAAGGTTTTCTGGGAGGAGCCAGATAGGAAGTCCTGGGGCTTTGTGTGGCCGGTGTCTCCTTGGGCAAGTGCCCAGTGCAGCTTCTGCAGCTCCGAGCTCTGCCAGACAGTCCCTAAACGAACGTGTCTGCCTGTGTCTGCCAAAGGCTTGTTCACCAGACTGGCAAGAGGCTGCATTGGGCCTGTAGACTGCAGTTGCTGACTCCTGGGCTGGGCGGTTCCCTAAGTGAGTTCTACCTCCTGTTGAGTCCTTCAGTGATGCAGGAAGTGAGACTCCTTGCCCCTCCTCTAAGATAAGGATCGGGGCAAATGCTCAAGGTTCTGTGAATTCAACAGTGGAACCCTGGTTCTTGGTCACTGTGGTTGAGACCCTTCTTTATAGAGGACCGACTGGGCTTTGGAACATCAAAGATCTGGACACCTCCCAGCACTAGTGAACCAAGTTATCTGTGGGGGGCCGTTCATGGGTTCCTCGTGGCTTTACCCAGCAGATCCACATAGAGGGTGATTAGGACCACGGGCCTGAGTGCAGGTGTCTGAGATGGTCTGCACTTGGCTGTGCTGGGGGAGGAGGTCATTTGCTCCACCCCCTTGGCGTCTCTATAAAAACCCTGGGGCAGAGACAGTCGGGGCCCGTTGGAAAAGGTTCCAGGCCCTCTCGAGGCTATCCTTTATTTTCTATCTGTTTATCTCCGCGATATTCTCCGCAATAAATCCTTCTATCTAATATTTCCTGCTGCTCACACTCAAGAAAACTCTGGGAAGCTGTGGGGGTGGTGGGTAAACGCCCCACAGTTATACCAGACTGAGCACGCCTCACAAGAACATGGAGTCACTCGTCCTGGGACAGTCTTGAGTTAAAGTGGAGTAGAGTCGAGTCCCGGCCCCTGGGTCTTTTTCCATTGCCTCCACCCTTTTAAAGTCGATGAGGGTAAACTGCTCAACCAGGCCTTGGAAACACTATCTCTGTGGTTTGCAATGCCTGTCTCCAGCAGGTTCTGTTTGTGTATTAATACCATCCCTCCTTTCCAGGACGCTGCCAAGGTCTGCAGAGAATTCACTGAACGTGAGCAGGGAGAGGTCCGCTTCTCCGCAGTGGCCCTGTGCAAAGCCGCCTAAACCGTGCGGGAGAAAACCAGCCGCTCCCTTTTCCCTGGGCAGGCCCACAAGCAGCCCTGCCTTTGACCTGCAGCTTTAGCACTTATAACCACAGCTGTCGTCTTACGTTCCACAACCCCGTCACCTCCACCCTACCCAGGCCACCGGGGAGCTCTGTCACAGCCACGCCGGTGAACTTCCGAGGCGAAGCCTTTCCCCTGCTGTGTCTCGTCCCTTGATATCTATGGCTTTTTTGGTTTATGTCTGTAAGTGAAGGCTTTGGGTGTGGTTTGTCTGTCCTTAAAAGGAATAGTAAAACTTTTCTGCTGGTAAAAGAGGATCAGCTGGTTTTCATTTTCTCTTTCATGTCCCCGTCCCCACCCCCAGTCTCTCAGATTGTTTCGACAAGTGATAGACAATTTTCTTACCTTCCATCTGATGGCAGGTAAGAAAAGTACCTTAAAATAGTATTAGTTTAGTGTTTAATCCAGACTTATTTCTGTGCACTTACAGCCGTATACATACCTGTAGACGCTGTAAAAGTTTGTTGTAGGCTAGGTGTGGTGACTGAAGCCTGTAATCTTACCACTAGGCTGAAGCAGGAGGATTGCCTGAGTTTGAGGCTGGCCTGAGGTATGGAGTGAGACTTAGTCTAAAAAAAGATTTGAATAGGCAATGTTAAGAATAATCTCAGTAAAGCCTACAGGAAGTTTTCTGTATTACTTATGATTTATGTTGGTATCACATTATAATCGATCCTGATAACATGGTCAGCTGAAGTCCCTAGTCTGATATTTTCCTTTTTTTGTTTTTGTTTTTGTTTTTCGAGACAGGGTTTCTCTGTGTAGCTTTGTGCCTTTCCTGGAACTCACTCAGTAGCCCAGGCTGGCCTTGAACTCACAGAGACCCGCCTGGCTCTGCCTCCCGAGTGCTGGGATTAAAGGCGTGTGCCACCACCACTCAGCCTGATATTTTCTTAGTGTTTACTGAACGTCACCTCTTGGTTCAGGATGGAGTGTTAACATGATCTTTTGGACTGTGTCCATTGCTCCAGCCTGCCTTAGTTTTGATGACCTGGATTGTTTTGAGCAGGACTGAAGGAACAGTTTGCAAGTTGCCCCTTGATTTCAGATTCCTTTTTCCCCCTTGACATTTTGTGTGTGTGTGTGTGTGTGTGTGTGTGTGTGTGTGTGTGTGTGTGTGTGGCAGAGGCACAAACGCCACAGTGAACATGTGGGGACCAGAGGACAGCATATCGGAAGTCCCTTCTCTTCCGCCATGTTGGAAGCAGGGTCTCTGGTTACCATTGCTGGGCTGCACACAGGAGCTTCCTGCTGACTCCCCTGTCTCCACCTCCCCATCTCCCTGCGGGAGTGCTGAGATTGCAGACTCACACCCTTGCATCTGGGTTTTATCTGGGTTCTGGGGATCGGACTCAGCTCCTTGTAGTTGCTCCGCAGACGCTTCACCCCCTGAGTCCTCCCCGTCCCGATTTGGGTTTGTCTAATGTTTCCTTGATGAATGACCTAGGAGCTTTGGGATTCAAGAGCACAGTGGTTAAGTGCCACTTTCCTGGTGTCACATAAAGAGGACTGTCACCTTGACTCATAGCTTTTCCTCTTGGAATCGGTCACTTGGCTGAGGTTGAGGAAAGTCTCCAAGTAAAGCCCACAGCTGGAGTGGCCTTGAGGTAGACAGATTACAACTTAATTGGAATTCATAAGGCAGGAAGCTTTGTCTCCTGTCAAGCATCTGCATAAGTAGGAACATATTGGTACTATCTCAGGTAGTTCCCATATCTGACATACTCCAGTCAACATCAGCATTTTTGCTTTTCAGTAATTCCATCCTAGGAGCTCTTTTAAAAAAAAATATCCATTCCAAGAAAGACTGAATGTGGACATTAGTTCTGCAGCTGATCTCACGGTTCTTAGTCACAGGAATTCTGTAGAGCAGGGTGAGCCTCATGCTGCTTATCCTGATTCCAGCAGCATGGAGCGGGAGCCAGACGGATGCCTTTTAAATTCTCATTTGAGTCAGGGTCATCAGTTGATGCCAAGTTGATTGAACTTGTCCTTGACTTGGGTTCTGTCTCAGTCACTGAGCAAAGAAATTGTCCCAACCTCATTATTTCATGTTTAAAACCCACTGAGAGATCTGGACCAGGGCTAGGATGAAGCTCAAAACCTTGGATTTCATCTTCAGCACCAAAATAATATAAGTAAATCATATTTAAAAACCGGTGAAGATGTATAGGAAGGACTTGGCCTCTAGAAGTTTCCAGCTAGTCTCCCTCCAGTCAGTTACACAGTACTGTCCATGTTGAATTCCATGGGAAAGCAGATCCATCTGGGATGGTGTGACTCAGAGGCCCTCTGCTCGGCATCTTGGATTTGTCAAAGATTTATACATTAGCTTATTCCCTTAATTCATTCCTCCTTCAAGTGGCACTATTGGTCTTAGGTGATGGAGGGGACTTCATAAGTTTTCAGCTGACAAAGGTATCTGGTGCTAAAATCTCCGTTTAAAACAAATACCCTAATATCTAATTGGGTCCCTTGAGATCATAGACTGCTCGGATAATCCCTGCATTGACTAAACACCCACAGACAAGGAGAAATGTTCGCAAAGGAAACCCATGAGGCAGCTGGCTGAAGCGTGCATGCGTATGTCCTTAACGCCAGGTGAAGTGTTGGCCCCACTCGGAGTACTAGACATCTGACTGCATTGTGTGGTCCTGGTATTGTTCCTGTTTCTAAGACAGAAGACTGCCACATGGTGAGGCACAAGCAGCTTGTCTAAGGCTACTTGTTTGTTACGTGGCAGTCCTGACATTCAGACCAAAGCAGACAGAAACACACGACAACGATATTTCCTGGGCACAAATGGGCCTGGCAAAGCTAAGTTTAAGCTTCATGGCCTCACACTTTGATGGATCCTTCCAACATTTTGGCTTGGGTGTCCCCGCAAAATTCATATCTCTCTCTCTCTCTCTCTCTCTCTCTCTCTCTCTCTCTCTCTCTCTCTCTCTCTCTCGTCTTTATTCTTTTTAAATTTTCTCATTTTTTTTAAATAGACTCTCATTATGTAGCCCTGGCTGGCCTAGAACTCTCTATGTAGAGCAGGTTGTCCTCAAACCCACAGAGATCCACTTGCCTTTGACCCCCTAAGTGCTGAGATTAAATACCTATCTTGTATTTGATCATACCCACTCTTGTATCTCTATTATTTGTTCTTTATTATTACTTTTTAGATTTATTGACCTTTAAGTGTATGAATGCTTTGGCCTGTGTGTTTGCGTGCTCACCACATACGGGCCTGTTGCATATACTGGAACGAGTTACCAATGGCTGTGAGCCACCAGATGGGGCCTGGGAATTGAATCCGGGTCCTCTGCAAAAACAGCAAGTGCTCTTAACCACTGAGCCATCTCACCAGCACATTCTACCATTTGTTTTTGTTTTCATATTTTGTTTTTTTGAGACACGGTTTCTCTGTTTGAGACAGGGTTTCTCTGTGTAGCCCTGGCTGCCCTGGAAGTCTCTCTGTAGAACAGGCTGGCCTGGAACTCAGAGATCCACCTGGCTCTGCTACCCCAGTGCTGGGATTAAAGACATGTGCCACCACTGTCCAGCTTCATCGTTACTCTTGAAAACACAGTTCTTCCCTGCTTCTGGACATTGAGATTACAATGGGTTTAACTTTAGATCTCATTTTCCAAGATTTCAAGAATGACTACATTATCTTTATAATAAAGTTTTAAGTTCTTCCCCTAGGATTGAGAACCCTTCTCTGAAGGGTTAATTCTACACACACACATATGCAAGCAAGCACTCACTCATGCACATGGTTGTTAATTCTAGCATACTTTCAAGTTCCTTCAACTTATAGCTGAAACCGTGTATTTAGTCTCCTGTATCATAAAGGTCGTTTAGTGTATGTGTGGGTGGCATGCATCTGTGCGTGAGTGTGTGCTTGTGTGTGCGTGTGTGCAGGCCAGAAGACAACTTCGGATGTCCTCAGAAGCTGTCCACCGTGTTTCCTGAGCCCTCTCTCTCACTGGGACTTGGAGTTGTCCGGTTAAGGGGACACTGACTGGTCGGTGAGCTTCAGCCCTGGTCCCTGTCCCCCCAGCACTGGGATGGCACGTGTGCCCCACCACACTCACCTTACACACGATGCTAGGGCTCAAACCCCACTGACTGATCCATCCACCTCCCAGCCCTTGTACTGTCCTCTTCTCAACAGGCACTGTGATGGCACTACTTTAGAACTTATTTTATTTTCTCTGAAACCTCAGCTGATCTGGACCACACTCAGTTTCCTGCCCACTCTGCCGTGTTAGGAATGGCCCAGTGGGCTAATTTGGCAGAGTTCTTTTCCTCTTTGAATAGCGTGATCTTTTTAAATCATTGCTTTACCTGATCGGTTGCTCACCCGGGGTTGGCATTCATTGGGAGACAAGTGTGGTTTTGCCAGTGTGAACTCCTTGTATGGTCAGATTGTCTGGTGTCAAGTGTGGCACTTCTCAGTTCTGCAGGATGCGGATGGCAGGGCCTCCCCACAGAAGGCCTGTGTGAGAAGAACACACGTAGGCCGGGCGGTGGTGGACTGAGTACCTGTGGGCATTCTTGAGTAACCATCTCAATGGGACTTAAAACGTTAAAGTTGAGGGCTGAGCATGGTGGCACACACTGGTACTCTCAGATGCCATGGAGTCTGAGTCAGAGCATCACTTGAGCCCAGGAGTTTGGGGCTAGCCTGAGCAACCTGTCTCAAAATAGAAAGGCAACCAGATGGACGACATTCCCTCCTAGTATAAAATATATGCATTTGAACAATTTGAGGCATTTGATGGTTTCTTGGTCATGTTTACAGTTTATGTCCTTAACTCAGCATCAGATTATAGAAATGTGCATACATATATGTGTTACACACACACATACATGTATTTTAAAGATAGGGTTTCACTGAGTTGGCCACACTGACCTTGAACTCTCGATTCTCCTGCCTCAGCTTCCTGCATATTGGGATTTCAGGCCTATGCTTTCAGATGATCTATTACTGTTTCCTAACTGTTAAGAATTCAATATATATATATATTTTTAAATTTTTAAATCACATTTATTTGTGTGTGTGTGTGTGTGTGTGTGTGTGTATGTGTGTATGTGTGTGTGTGTACACCATGGTATGTGTGTGGAGGATAGAGGGTAACTTTTTGGGAGTCAGTTTCCTCCTTCCACTCTGTGGGTCCTGGGGATTAAACTCAGATCTTTGGGCTTGGCAATAAGCACTTTTGCTTGCTGACCCCCAAACCAGACCTTTCCTTGGCAGATTACCCTCTTTTAAAAATCCTCAAAGTTCCTGAACCATAGCTCCAACCCATCAATGGTGTTCTCTATGGTGAGACGGCACACTCCATCTCCCGGGAGGTGTGAAGAATAAAGAGATATCCACACTCTTAACGGTATAGACTTTTCTTTCTTAAAAAGAAAAAAAGATTTGTTTTGCTTTAACTATGTGTGACTATATGAGTCTGTGAAGATGTGTACACATGTGGGTAAGCGCTCATAGAGGCCAGAGGAAGGCACCAGATGGGTGCTGGGAACTCCGTGCAGGTACTCTGCAACAGCACTACATGCTTTTAATCACTCAACTACATCTCCAGCTCTGTTTTGTTTTTGTTCTTGTTTTTTCAAGTTACAGACCAAAGAAAATTGCCTCGGCCCACAGTTCTGGTTCAAGGTTGAGGGGCTGCGTCTGTGATAATCTTGCTGGAGAGTTCAGAAGTGATTGTATGGCGATACAGAGTGATACAGGAGTGATGCTGGGTGATACAAGGGTGATACAGGGGTGAGGCTGGGTGATACAGAGGTGATGCTGGGTGATACAGGGTGTACAGAGATGATGCTGGGTTATACAGAGGTGATGCTGGGTGATACAGGGGTGATGCTGGGTATTGCATGGTGAGCCTGACCAGTGGTCCCCAGTGTTAACAAGGCAATTGTTTAATTAAAAATCTTAAGGATAACCGGAGGACAAAAGAAGCATTTTTTAAAACAGAGGCTCATGGATTTGTTTGCTTTGACTGAATTTAAAAAATCCGTCATACTTGTCATCCATGCTTCTGTAAGTTAACCTAATTAAAGTGATTAGATCACGGAAAAGACACGAAGATGGAAGAGGGGAGGGACTGGTTGAGATGAGAAAAGGGTCTGCAGGAGAGAGAAGGGTTCTAGAGAACAACATGATTATACATTATATACATGTGTATAATACATTATATACATACATGAAACCCATTATATATAATTAATATATGCTAATAGAAACAAAAATAGCTCTAAAAGTTTAGATAAACAACCTTCAAATATCCAGTATTTGAATGTTAAATCCAAATTTAGGGTCTTTTTTTAAAAAAACATTTTTTTCTTTTATTGAAAATAGATTCTTTTCTCATACAATATATCCTGATTCCCCCCTCTGCTCCTCCCAGTTCCTCCTCATCTCCCCTCCCCTCCAGACCCACTCCCTTTCTGTCTCTCATTAAAAACAACAGGCTTCTGGGGCTGGAGAGATGGCTTGGTGGTTAAGAGCACTGACTGCTCTTCCAAAGGTCCTGAGTTCAATGCCCAGAGCTTACATGGCAGCTCACAACTGCCTCATGCCCTCGTCTGGTGTGCAGATATACATGCAGACAAAGTACCCGTATACATAAAAAGTACAAGAATAAATCAATCTTTTTTTTTAAACAAAGGAAAACAACAGGCTTCTAAGAGATAACAACCAAACATGACAAAATAAAAATATAGGAAGATGAAGCAAAAACTATCACATCAAAGCTGGACACAGCAACCCAACAGGAGGAAAAGAGTCCCAAGAGCGGGCACACGGGTCAGAGGTCCACTGGTTCGTTCTCACAGTTAGGAGTCCTATCAAAGTGCTAAGCAAATAGCGATAATATGTACACAGAGGACCTGTTGCAGACCCGTGCAGGTCCCATGCTGGCTCTTTCAGTCTCTGTGAGCCCGTATGTGCCTTGATTAGTTGATTCAGAGGGCCCTGTTCTCATGGTGTCCTCCATCTCCTCTTCTTTCTGCCTCCTTTTCCGTGGGATTCCCAGAGCTCTGAGGATTTGATGGCGACCTCCAGTTTAAGGTGGTCCTAACGAAAATTGCTAGTCATGGGGGATATGGAGTCGTAGCTGGCTCTCCAGTGTAGCTAGTTGAGGCTTCCAGTGGCGGGACTAGGGTTGCATCCAGTTGAGTTGTTGGCCATGGGAGTCCCATGGAAATCCCCAAGCAACCCAGGCTATTGCTAAGACAAAAGGTTGCTCTCCACAAACCGACAGCAGGGCCCCATTGCCAAGGACAACACCCACACAGAACTCATTGAACATGGAGAAGTGGAGCTGATGTCTACATGGAGTCTTCAGCCCTATGTTCTAGTCTCTTTGGTGTGGGAAGGTACTCTGCAAGCTACTGACAGAGCAACACGAACACCAATCCAGTCCCCAAAATCTCTGACCTACAATCCTTCTTGCCTGCATAAAATGCTAGGGCGGGGTTGGGGATTTAGCTCAGTGGTAGAGCGCTTGCCTAGCAAGTGCTAGGCCCTGGGTTCGGTCCTCAGCTCCGAGAAAAAAAAGAAAGAAAGAAAGAAAAGAAAAGAAAAGAAAAGAAAAGATAAGAAAAATGCTAGGGCAATGGTGACACAGAGCTTGTGGCTAACCAATGTCTGAATTGACCTAAGGGCCACTCCATGAGAAGGGACCCACACCTGACACTGCTTGAGAACCAGAGACTAGATAGTCCAGAGACCTAGGGTAAAACCAAACACCACTAGTCAAAAACAAACAAACAAAAAACACCAATAAAATGACTCCCAATGACATTCTGCTATACTCACAGATCAGAGCCTGATCCAGTCATCATCAGAAAGGCTTTAGCAGCAGACTGGAATAGATGTAGAGATCCACAGCAAGACGTTATCTAGAGACGTTATCTGGAGACGTAAATTGGAGGTCTCCATCAAATTTAAGGTCTTAAACCTGAATATCCTAGGCACATCCAAAGCACACTGAACAGCTCACTCAAAGCGATGCTCATTATGCCCAGTAGGTGGCAGCACAGGAGAGCCTATGATAGTGGTGTAGCCAGGCAGCCGCAGCTGGAAAGAGTAGTGTGTGTGTGCCAGCTCCATTTTCCCAATGTTTTGGGCTGGGTGACTTTGTCCAGCTAGATTGTATCCAGCATGAACCCTGTGGATTGAGGATTGCTGTTGGACCATTTATAGTTTTTCCAGGTTTTACTTATTGTATGGTAAAATAGAAAGAAACAGTAACAAATTTTAGAAGTCCATTGTACCATGGGGGATGAGGGACGGGGCTTGGGGAGAGGATCAAGAGAAACAAAGGATGTATGAAAACGCTGTAACGGGATACATTACTCTGTATGCTGTTTAAAAAGCTAATAAAGTTAGTTATAAACGAACTTTTCCCTCTGCTGACGTCGAGTTAGGTTTTTATCCCTAATATGATGGAGTTCACGTAGTCAATTTTATGGACCAGGAAAGTCTTGCATTCAAATCTGTCTTACCATTGGGAAATACTGGAACTACCTGTAGAGTATTAAATCGAAAGATCCTTGCAGAGCTGGGTGTGGTGGCACAAGCCTACAATCCCAATGCTCAGGAGGCAGAAGCAGGATCCGTTATGAACTCGCAACCAGACTGAGCTACATACTGAGACCCTGTCTCCAAAACAACAACAACAACAACAAAACACTGATAAGTTAAACTGTTAGGTCTTCAGGGAAGTGTTTCCCTCCCTGCTGTGGTTAATGCTCCTCTCTTCCTCACTCTTCTTTGGTTTTGATCTTAGACTCAGAAACTGAAAGCTTCCTTAGATTCTAAGTCCCGTGTGTTATACCTGACTTGTCTCTGCCCCGACCCCACACAGGGTTTTGTGTGTTCCAGGCAGGCACCATGGCCTGTTTCATACAGTGCTGGAAGTTGAACCTAGGGCTTCGTGCATGCCGGGCAAGTACTGTTTCAACGGAGCCACAGCCTCAGCTCCACCTTCTCGTCTATTGGTTGGGGTGTGTGTGTGTGTGTGTGTGTGTGTGTGTGTGTGTGTGTACATGCAATGCACATGCATGGATCTGTGAGGAGGCTTGTGTCACCTGTCATCTTCCTCACTGTCCACTTTATTTTTGAGAAAGAGCCTTACACTGAACTGAGATGTACCAGGTTTTTTTTGGGGGGGGGGGCGCCAGCCAGCTCCCAAATCATGACACAGAGACTTCTGATTAGTTATGAATGCTTGGCCTTCTCTTATGCTTGTTTCTTGCTAGTTCTTATAACTTAACCTGCTGATCTTCATCTACGTTTTGCCTCGGGGCTTTTTACCTTTTCTTTCTGTATGTCCTACTTTTCCTGCTTCTTCCGTGTCTGGTCCGCTGGCGGCTGCCTGGCTGGCTGGCCCCAGTGTGTGTCCCTTGCTTTCTTTCTCCCCCTCCTGCTACTGTTCCTGTTCCTGCTCCTCTCCTTCTCCTCCTGCTCCTCCTCCTCTTTTTCTTTTTCTCCTCCTTCTCCTTCTTCCTTCTTCTCTTCTTCTCTTCCTCCTCCTCCTCCCCCTTCTGCCTAGATTTCTCCTCCTACTTACTCCCTCTGCCTGCCAGCTCCACCTACCCTTTCTCTATCTAGCTATTGGCTGTTCAGCTTTTTATTAGCTCCATCAGCTGCCTTAGGCGGGCAAGGTGAAACAGCAACACATCTTTACAGAATTAAACAAGTGCAGCATAAACAAATGTAACACATCTTTACTCCATTAACAAAGGCGGCGCAAACAAACGTAACACACCTTTACACAGTCAATGTAATATTCTGCAGCATAAACAAATGTAACACATCTTTGCCCAGGTAAACTAATATTCCACAACACTGAGAGCTCACTGATTTGACAAGGTTCGTTGACCAGGAAGTGCCAGGAATCCTCCTCCCCAGAGCTGGGATTGTAAGCATCCACCACCACGACCATCTTTTTAGATGGATGCTAGGGAACAAACTCAGGTCATGCTTATTTGGAAACGCTTTACTGACTGAACTACCTGCCCGGCCTCTCTGCTTTTTTTTTAAATTTGTACTGACACATAAATGTACACATTATTGGGATAATGTAATGATTTAATACATGTGTATATTTTGCAGTGATCTAATGAGGATGATGGGATTTGCCAAAAAACAAAACAAAACAAAACAAAAACACTTGCATGAAGAGATTCAAAAGATTTTGCACAGGGTTTTTATCTACACAACTCCCTAGAGAGACTTTGGAAAGCCAGATGTAGTGTGGCACTCGGTCTTCAGTGTGGGAGACTGTCTTTTGGTTAGCCTGGGCAGCAGTAAATGCAAGTGGAACCTGCCTCTTGCTACCACAATAAAGAATTGACTACAAATGTTCACCCCT
>CABHPQ010155040.1:3330-32732 GCA_902168405.1 Peromyscus aztecus
TCTATCTATCTATCTATCTATCTATCTATCTATCTATCTATCTACCCACCCACCCACAATTTAAGACTGGTTATTTTTAGTTCGAATATGTCACAAAAAAGGAAATCATGGATCACCCTGAACAACATTGGATACATTTGGGTTGGTGTGCCTATAGGCATGATTCTTCCATTAGAATCTATAAGTTGGGATAGATATCTTAAAAGTAGTTCTTTTGTATGTTCATGAGTATTAAAGATTTCATTTTCTAATTTTTTTTTTACTTTAAATAACGTCATTCAAAATTGTGAAAAGAACCCCTTGACTTAGTCTGCTCAAAATTCTTTAAAGTTGCGTGACTAGGATTCAATCAAATTGACTTCTTTGTAGATAACTCAAGAATTATCCACATGAGATTGAGTAGGGTTTTGAGAAACCTTTGATAAGGAAGGACCTGTGCTTTCAAAGCCCAGCACAAGCAAATGGCTCAAGTTCGACACACCCAGAGTAACTGACTTTCTGCGTTGCAAGTGTGGGAAACAGAGAATTCCTTTTCCTCTTTTCCTTTTTTTTTTTTTTTTGTTTTTTCTCAGTCTAACTATGTTTCTTCATTCAGACTAGAATTGCGTTACTGAAGATTTCACTGCCGCAAGTGAAAAGATAAACAGAAACAGAATTTAACTCTTTTGTGAAGTCTAAATGGAAAGAGAAAGGACACAGTAGAGCTGTTATTGATCCAAACCCATATGCAATGTGTCTAATCATGAAACTCTTCATTCAGATAGAAGCCAGGAGGCTTCTGAGCCCTAGTATGGCTGAGACAGCAAAATCAATTTTAAATACAACGGCTCTGCTTAGTAAACGTTCAAAGGAGAAAGAAAGAGCATGTGCAAGTCAATAAATATTAAGAATAAGTGGCTTTCACCCTGTGCTTCAGGTCCCATTTATGATATCCCCAAAGTAAAATAAATACTATTTTGTTGCTAAATATGAACGACATTTTTTTAGCAATCAAGAAGAAAATACCTTTCTTAAAACCAAAGTTTCATTTACAATTGTTATTTTTTTATTTTTTATTTTTTTATTTTATGGTTTTTTAAGTCAGGGTTTCTCTGTGTCACTTTGTGTCTTTCCTGGATCTTGCTCTGTAGACCAGGCTTGCCTCGAACTCCCAGATCCATCTGCCTCTGCCTCCTGAGTGCTGGGATTAAAGGCGTGTGCCACCACTGCCTGGCTGATTGTTATCTTTAATATCTCAATTTATGCATGTCAACTGGCCTTTTAAAAAACCTGAGGTCTTATGCTTCCTGTTAATCATATTTTTTTTGCATTCATTTAGCATAACTATTGTGCTCCATATTTCACATGTTTCAGAGAGTCTTCTTTATTGATGTAGGTTTTATAGGTTGACATTTTGCTTGGTGATAATTATTGAAAAAGGATAAAGCAATGTTGAAATGGATTTCTGTGATTCATTCTAGAAACAAAAGATTTTAAAATGAGTGATGGCTTGTTGTTAGGAAGAAAAATACAATAAATGCCTTTTCTCATAGATTCTTTAGATGGTGTCTGATTTGTCAAGTTTCCATTGCTGAAAAGGTATTGGCTCCAATGCATGCAGTATAACCTGTTTGCAGTGCACAGTGCTTTGTTAGCCTTGTTTTGATGGATAAGATCATGATTTAGTAGTTGTCTGTCAATATAAGCCTCTGACAATATCTTTATCTAATAATCACTACATCATATTAAGTTCTTATTGAAAGTGTCATCTCACTTGGTTTATACTTTCAGAGTAGCTTACTATATTTTCTTTCCACCAGATTATTTTAACCAGAGAATGACAGAATCATAATAAATTATACCCTCTTTTCTATACTGTGTAATATGTACATCTTTACATTGCAGGTTTTAGCAAATAAATATTACTTAAGTAATAGTCAACTTACGAGTTTAAGTAGAAGGAACAAACGTTATAGATGTAGATACATTATTGATTTTAATCCATGAATCCTAATAGGCTAGATTATAGAATATTGTAACAAAATATATGACTGTAACTGATAGATTTGAAATACAATCTTATTTTCAGGTGATCTTCATTTGATTATTTGTACAGAGATACATAAAAAATTAGATTATCTTGTTAGGCATTAAATTCAAAGCTGTCTCAAAAATCACCCAGGGGTTGGAGAAATAGTTTGGCAGTGAGAGCATGGGGTGTTCCTGCTAGGACATGGTTCAGTTCCCAGCACCCACATGGTAGCTCACAGCCATCCTTACCACCAATTCCAGAAGATACAATGCCCTCTTTTGGCCTCCACAGGTACCAGACACACACATGGTACACATACATACATATAGGAAAACCCTCATGTGCACAAAATAAATGTCATTCTTTCAAAAATAATCATCGTCAATCTGCTTGGGCTCTATTTGGGAGGTTTAGAATTTCTATTACACAGTCCTCATTTAAATGTAAAGAACAGATTTGGATGTTACTATTTGTTTAAAATTCTAGAGCTAAATCCAATCATACTTAGCATCATCTCAGAATATAGCTTTGCTTTAATGAATGAAAAATTATGAAGTATACAAATAAATTAATTTTAAAGGTCATACTGGCATATTTAAAAATAAGTAAATATTGTCTGATTTCTCTCCTTTTATAGGTTATGTGACTTCTTTTTTCTTTTGCTTCTGCTTCTACTTGGAATCTTTGTTTACTTACTGTCCTGGCTTCTTATTTCTTAGGTCAAATATTAACTTACCTAGGAATTATCCTTGAATCTGAACTAAGTGCTCTGATAATGAAGGATTTTGCCATTTTTGAACACCCCATATCAGATTTAAGTCAATTCAGTAAGATTCTTGTTCTACTTAAACATCTGTCTTCATAGTTGCTGTGGTGAAGGGGGTAGAATTCCTGTTATTTAATAAATCTCCACCCATGTAGGAACAGAAAGCAGTCCTAACCTTCTCCCCAGCAACCACTAGCTAGTTGTCAAGTCCCTTGCTCTTGATGTGGGATGGTGTGTAGCAAGAATCTTAAAAGGTCTTATTAATAAAAACAAACCTGAGACAGGTATTGGGGTGAATGCTGAATGATCAGAGAAATAGAGCAAGCCACAGCTTTCTCACCTGACCAATTCCTCAGCTGATCCTGTTTCCTCAAACTGGAAGCCTCATAGATTTCAGCTGAACTGCTGCTCAAAAGCCTAAAAGCTTAACCAGCCCTAGTTCCTGGTTTTCACGCCTTCTATACCTTTCTGCTTTCTGCCATCACTTCCTGAGATTAAAGGCATGAGTCATCATGCCTGGCTGTTTCCAGTGTGTGTAGTGGGTAGCCATTCCAGCTTTGACCTGGAAGCTCCAACCTCCCATTGAGGCTTCCGTAACAGTCACACCTACAAGGCGGGGCTGAGAGAGGATGCTGAAGACTACCCTCTCCTGCTTAGCTATTAGTCATTGAGGTAAAACAGATACTATACAAAAAGATTATCCCACAACAAACATTTATCACTATCTTTTTTATTTATTTATTTATTTTTTCTCCTTTTTTTAAGAGATTTTTCTATTCATTTTACATATCAACCACAGATTCCCCCATCCTCCCTTATCCCATATCCCAGGCTTCCCCCCCAACTCACTCCCCATTCCCACCTCCTCCAAGGCAAGGTCTCCCATGGGAAGTCAGGAGAGCTTGGTACATTCAGTTGAGGCAGGTCCAAGCTCCTCCTCCCTGCACCAAGGCTACACAGAGTGTTTCACCATAGGCACTAGGTTCTAAAAAGCTGGCTCATGCACTAGCGACAGGTGCAGGCCCCACTGCTTGGGGGCCCCCTAAACAGTTCAAACTAAACAACTGTCTCACTTATCCAGAGGGCCTGGTCCAGTACCATGGGGGATCCTCAGCTATTGGCCCACAGTTCATGTGTTTTCACTAGTTTGGCTAGTTGTCTCTGTACTTTTCCCAATCATGGTCTCAATATCTCTTGCTCATAGAATCCCTCCTCTCTCTTGTCGATTGGACTCCTGGAGTTCCGCCTGGGACCCGGCCGTGAATCTCTGCATCTGCTTCCATCATTCACTGGATGAGGGTTCTATCAAGACAGTTTAGAGTATTCAGCCATCTGATCACCAGAGCAGGTCAGCTCAGGCACCCTCTCAACCATTGCCAGTAGTCTATGGTGGAGTCAACTTTGTGGATTCCTGGGGACCTCTCTAGCACTCTGCTTCTCCCTATTCCCATGATGCCTTCATTTATCATGGTATCTCTTTCCTTATTCTCTCACTCTGTTCCTGATTTGGCTCAAACCTCCCGCTCCCCTAAACTCTCTTTCCCCCGACCCTCGCCCTCCATTACCCCACTTCACCTCCAGTTTGCTCATGTAGATCTCATCCATTTCTCCATCGCTGGGCAATCCCTGTGTCTTTCCTAGGGTCCTCCTTACTAGTCAGCCTCACTGGAGCTGTGGGTTGCAGTCTGGTTATCCTTTGCTTTACATCTAGTATCCACTTATGAATGAGTACATAATGTTTGTTTTTCTAAGTCTGGGTTACCTCACTCAGGATGATATTTTCTAGTACCATCCATTTACCTGCAAACCCCATGATGTCATTGTTTTTCTCTACTGAGTAGTACTCCATTGTGTATATGTACCATATTTTCTTTATCCATTTTTCAGTTGAGGGGCATCTAGGTTGTTTCCAGGTTCTGACTATTACAAATAACGCTGCTATGAACATAGTTGAGCATGTGTCCTTGTGGTATGATTGAGAATTCCTTGGGTATATGCTCAAGAGTGGTATAGCTGGGTCTTGAGGTAGATTGATTCCCAATTTTCTGAGAAACCACCATACTGATTTCCAAAGTGGCTGTACAAATTTGCATTCCCACCAACAGTGTAGGAGTGCTCCCCTTGCTCCACATCCTCTCCAGCATAAGTTGTCTTCAGTATTTTTGATCTTAGCCATTTTGACAGGTGTAAGATGGTATCTCAGAATCACTTTTATTTGCATTTCCCTGATGACTAAGGATGTTGAGCAATTCCTTAAATGCTACAGTTACTCTGCTTCCCAAGCCAAACAAAGATGCAACAAAGAAAGAGAATTACAGACCAAGTCTCCCTCATGAATATTGATGCAAAAATACTCAACAAAATATTGGCAAACAGACTCCAAGAACACATCAAAAAATTATCCACCATGATCAAGTAGGCTTCATCCCAGAGATACAAGGTTGGCTCATCATACGAAAGTCTGTCAATGTAATGCACCACTTAAACAAACGGAAAGAAAAAAAACCACATGATCATTTCATTAGATGCTGAAAAGGCCTTTGACAAAATTCAACACCCCTTCATGATAAGGGTATTGGAGAGATCAGGAATACAGGGAACATACCTAAACATAAAAAAGGCAATTTACAGCAAGCCAACAACCAACATCAAATTAAATGGAGAGGAACTCAAAGCGATTCCACTAAAATCAGAAACAAGACAAGGTTATCACTATCTTTTTAAAAATAAATAAAGGATTAAAGAAACAGTTTTCTTTAAAACATAAATTTCTCAGTAAGCACATGAAGCAGCATCACTAATCATTAACAAAACAGAAATCAACAATATTATTAAATACCTCTTTATGCACAATGGAACAGAGAGAGATGGCATGAGACAGAGACACTGGCTGACCTGATCAAAAACAATTTTGGCAATGACTTGGAGAAACTGTCCAGGTTACAGCCTGGATTTTTAACATGAATGTGAGATGCAGAAAAAATATCAATATTTTGTAAAAAATACTAAACAACCAATGTGGCCACATGAAACTATACAAACAGGGCTAGAAAGATGGCCCAGCAGTTCAGAGAGTTTATTGTTCTTGCAGAGGACCAGATTTAATTCCTAGCACCCCATGGCGGTACACAAACAAATCCCTAGAAAACTGAAGCGCCAAGGAAAAGCAAAAGAAACACATACAGACACAGGGACACATGCCTTGCTTTACCATTGAGCCACACTGTTAGTTTTACTCTTATCTTGTTATTTCCTTATTTTGTTTACTTAAGTGCAATTTTTATACTTAAGGCAGAATTACTATTTAGGTTATAAAGTTTTCTCTAAGCAATTCTTTAGCTGTATCCTGCACATGCACATTTGGGTAGTTTTATTTTCATCTTAAATCAATTCTAGATAGACAGGTTTTCTTTGGTGCATTCGTTATTTAAATGTTTATGTTAAATATCTAAGTATTTGGAGGTTTTCCTGTCCCTGACTTATCGATTACTTCCATTGTTCCCAGAGCACACATTTTGAACATTTCCTCCTTTCCATTCAGTTCTCCATTCTAACCCGTGGAACAGCTCCTCCCATATTTGCCACCTCCATCTTCCTAGTCTAGAAAGACTGTCGGAAACATGTCCAGAGATTTGTTCCCATGGTGATCCTAAATCCCATCAAACTGACGACCAAGAGCAAACACAGTCCCATCAGATGTTTTATTACTTAAGAACGAGATACAGTCTCCAAGTGTATGTGAATAAAGCTGTCAGAACAGTCCACTAAGTTTCAAGTACTGAATCTATTAAAACATTAAGTCAAGATGAGATCCTGGTAGAAACCATGGCCTAAAACAATAAAAATGTGTGTTTTATTTTTTCTTTCTAGAGAGGTTCTCACTGTGTTGCTCATGTTCGTCTGCCTCACTCGCCCTGGGATGACAGGTGTTTGTCATTATACTCTGTGGTACTCGAAATTTTAACTTAAAAAAACAACCAAGAATATAATTCACATGAGGAAAAGGAAAAGTAAGAGTGTTAATATATATTTTTTAAAAAAAACTTTGGTAATAAAAGAACAACTATGGGGGCTGGAGAGGTGGCTCAGAGGTTAAGAGCACTGGTTGCTCTCCTAGAGGTCCTGAGTTCAATTCCCAGCAATTGCATGGTGGCTCACAGCCATCTGTAATGCTTCCCGGTGCTCTCTTCTGACCTGCATTGCAGGCATGCATTCAGGCAGAACGCTGTATACACAATAAGTAAGTAAATCTTAAAAAAAAACTCTAAGAGAAGAAAAAGAACAACTATATTTTTGCAGGTTATGTTTCTGAAGTGATAAGCATTTTATTGAGTGCAAAAAATCACTTTGGATTTAAATGGTAGCATGTTATTATATATTTAATAAAATTTTATTTCCTCTGAGAATTTCAAACATGTATACCATGTAATTTTCTTTGAGACTGTAATTACACATTTCTCCCTTTTCTTTTCTCCCTTCAACCTCTCCCAAGTATCCCTCTTGTTTTCCCTCAAATCCATGGTCATTTTTTTCTTTAACTGTTGTTACATATATGTCGTAGTTCTAATGTAAGTGGCCCCCATAAGCTCATAGGGAGTGGCACTCCCTATTAGGAGTGTTGTCTTGTTGGAGGAGGTGTGTCACTGCAGAGGTGGGCTTTGAGATCTCCTTTGCTCAAGCTTTGCTCAGTGTGGCATCCAGACCACTTCCTGTTGCCTTCAGATTAAGATACAGAATTCTCAACTACTTCTCCAGCACCATGTCTGCCTCCATCCTACCATGTTGTGCTATGAGGATAACGGACTAAACCTCTGAAAATGCAAGCTACCCCAATTAAATGTTTTTCCCTTATAAGAGTTGCATCTAATAACTATCTATAACTACAAGATCTGACACCCTCATATAGACATACATGCAGACAAAACACCAATGCAAATAAAATAAAAATAAATAAATTATTAAAAAAATAGTTGCTATGTTCCTTATGTCTCTTCACAGCAATAGAAACCCTAAGACAATATATAACTAAATGTATGAACATAGTCTACTCAATCTGTATAATGTTACTTATATGTTTATGTTTCAAGGGTGGCCATTTGGTATTGAATAATAAATTGGTGTGTTCCTCCCTGGGGAAGATTATTTCTCCTATTCTTACGATTTCTTGGTTGCTTATAGTTCTTTGTCTAGGGTTGAGGCCTCATGAGCTTTCCCACTTCCACTGTTCAGGCTTCCAAAAATGGAGGCAACCAATGATCCTACAGAGCTATGATTTCTATGAATCACACCAGCAATCAGCATGGCAGGATTTCCTAAAAATTATCATTCCAACATTTCTTTATTTGGAATTAGTGTTACTCAACAAAAGGGAAAGTGTGCCTGGTAGTGGAAACTAACAAATTACCTAGGGCTAGTGAAGTCATGAATCTTGGAGGAGAACCTACAACTATCAGTTTACTGATGTAATGTAATCCTTAACTACATTCTAAATATTTATCTTTATACCCACTGATAAATGTAGTTCACACTCCTCATCAAGAATCGACTTCTTTGCAGCAGATGGAAACCGTTACAGAAAACCTCAATCGATCAAAATGCAAAGTTGTGGACTCTTGCACATAGGGAACAATGATCATTTCGGAAGATGGGTAGATTGTAAGAGCCAGAGGAATAGAAACTTTGCTGTGAGATTGTGTCTCTTACAAATGTCAGAGAAGCCACATCCGTGAAGCCATACCAACATGGCTTCCTATACAATATATTTTGATTGTATCCATCCCTCTGTACTCTTAACTGACTCTTCCAAACTCCCTTCCCCCTATGTTCACCTTGTCCTCTTCCAAAATTCATGTTAGTTGTTGTTGTTGATCAATAACCCACTGATGCCAGCTAGTGCTGCATACACATACACAGACCCATCCAGTGGAGCAAGTCACACCCCAGAAGAAAACGGACTCTGCCTCTCCCAGCATCCATCAACTGCCAACAGCTCCTCAGCTAAAGAAGAATGGAGCCTTGTGAGCCTCTTAATCATTCATGTTGAAATTTTTGACTGGGTTCATCTGTATAAGTTGTGTAGAATCATGGTAAATAATTTCTTCATATATCCACACATCCGTTTTTCTGCTGTCTCTCCACCCACCATACCATTTTGTTGTCTATTTATTTGCAATATGTGGAGATATGTCTGAAACACTATTCCTAGTAAAATAATTCTAGTAACTTAAAGGTGGTAGGATTTTTAGCTCCAGCTTTCTATATGTTTTGTGTATTTCTGTATTGACAGCCTGCTTTACATTGCTTTATTTCAAAATTCTAAGTTTTTAAGTGAAATAATAGAGATAAACTTGTTGACATTATGTACTGGCATAAGTATCATACAAGCCAACATGACTATGAGGGCTGGGGATGCAGGTCAGTGATGGGATGCATCAGGGTTCTAGGTTTGAACCCCAGCATTAAAAACAATAATGATAAAGAAATCTTTCCTCTTGGACTTTCCACACAATTCTTTTTATATTCCCTTTGTAATTTTAACATACTAGAAAAAATACTCTGAGAAATCAGAATCTGATATTTTGGATAGAGTCCAGCTGCAGTGCCTAAATTTTTTGACAAAATATATGGAATAATCTGAGAAGTGTTTTGGAGCAAGGAGAGAACCATGTGTTTTTGAAAATGACTATTATCAAAGGCTTCAAGTTTCTTTCACTTCACATGTAATTTCTCAGTGAACACATTGATATTTTGAGTCATTGGATTTGGGAAATCAAATTATTACTAGTCTGCTGGCTAAATGACTCTTCCCATCTGCTGGTACATTGTCACAATTATTTGAACCCTGATTTTATATTAGCAGAAATTATAAATCACATTATTTTTTTAAATTCAGTCTGACTGTATAAAATTTTGAGCAAAATAAACATTTGTACCTTATTTGTCTATCTTAAAAGCACGGCAAAATACGAGCTGTAATTTAATCAAGATGAAATTAAAGTGCACTGAAGATCCTGGTATCCATTATGGTCTCTTGGTAGCCAAACATTTTTTGGATGATCATTTTTGGTTAAGACTGTTGATTACAAAGATGCTTTTGCTTTAAGGCACAACCAAACAGTGGGGACATTTACGATGTTTGTTTAATTAGCGTGACTCAATCTACTCTTGGAATACTTTTCAATACTTTAAGTGCATTTGTCAAGCTTGTTTGCTCACTGGCTTCTTTGTTACTGCAGTGCAGACTAGTCCTGAAGTCATAGAACAGTGACTGATTACATCTAAAAATCAAAACTTGATCACTAAGTTACTTGTCAACTTTATTAAGAACACCAACAAGACTGAAATAAAGAAAACACGGTGAACTTTTGTTGGAATCTTTCCTTTGCATACTGTATTGTTCTTAGAATAAAAATAATGTTCACTGTGTCTTTCTACTTCATTAGCACGAACCGAAGAGTTATTTAAGTTATTTATCCATTTGTTAAACATTCCAATGCTTATTTGTATTGCACATTATGCTGATGCTAGACACAGACTCTGCATCTTAAGTTGTCTGCTTTTAGAATTTTCCTCCATCTAATGAAACAAGCACACTCACTGCAACGTTCCTTACCAGTTTGTAACGTCTTTCACTTAGTTTCTTCACTCTTCTTCATGTCCTCCCATAAAAACAATTTGAAGAGTGCCTACCTTTACTGCTAGGTTCTACACAGCACATGGCTGCAGCATATACCTTTTGTTAATGTTGCCATAACAACAGTTCCAAGATCTCGCACCTCTATTCATTCTTGATCAGTGTTTGTAGACTATGGGAATTGTTACTGGGCAAGCACATCCAACTGAAGACCTTTAAGGAGTACCAGTTACTGTGTAGAGTCTTTTCTAGTTTGGAAAAGTAGTTTAGATTTATATACACTGACTTTTTTCAAAAACATTTGAGATATTCTATAAAATATTTTCTCGTGAACTGTTTTGATGTGAATGAGGAAAGGATACTTAAGAAATGAAGAATTAGTTACACTACAGCCTGGGTTGTCTGCCAGAAAATGGTCAGAGCAGCGAATGTGCTGTGAGAAACTGGAAGGGTATCGCAACCAGATTATTAGAGTTTGATAAGCAGAACTAAGGAAGTTCAGATTTTTATTTAAGGAAATGTTGAGAAATTTTGGGTCAGATCATATTGTCTTAAACATTGTATTTTAATTGTATGCCTATATTCTCAATTTTAAAACAAATGTTATGGGAAGAAACTATGCATTTTAATATTTTAAACCACAGTAATTTGTACAGTCCGTAGGGCATGACTATATGTTACCAGACATTAATATTTGTGTATATGGTGTGTGTATGTGTGTGCACATGTGTTTGCAAGTTCATTTCTCTGTATATGCAAACAACAGATGGAAAAGGATTTTAGGGAACAAATTAAAGAATAAAAGTTTAGTCTCCATGAAGATGGTGATTACCCTAAGTAGATTATCACATGGTAGGCAGATTTGCCAAAAATCATTCTGTGACTCTCCAAATACTTATTTCCATATAATCTATTATATATACTAGGATCTGAATTTGAAGTCACATCATAGTTAACCCAATTTAAATATAGATTTTGCTTTACATAATTCAAATACTTGTTTTAATGAAAAATAAGAAAAAAACTCAAAAGAATATTGTAAAGAAAACTAACACAACTCTTAGTTAATGCTAACATTTGGGTTCTAAATAGTTATCATTCAAAATCTCTGTGCATTGTAATTGATGATTAGTGATAATTTGAGGGATTTTTCTGACCTTATCTGTAGTCTTACCAGAAAGAATATTAGGAATGGACACTAAAAGGACTTGCTGGGAACATCCGGGTCAACATTTAAAATACATTATTTTTAATTTCAAGATTATATCTATCTACTCATATATCACCTATCTACATATCCATCCATCTATCTGTATGACTGTCTGTCTGTATATCTATTATCCATTCCAAGGTGATACATAAAAAATTAAAGTTCATCTACTTTCTTACTAGGACAAGTGGGCAGTAACATATGAAAGAAAACATATGACTCAGACTGTTAGCATCCAATCTGCAGGGTAGACCTGGTTGTGACAATTTCTATTTTGTTTTCTCCATTTGAAGATGTTTGATTTTCCTCCCAGTCCTGAATTGGGATTGATTCACAATCTAATTATGGGTTGACAGTTTATTTTTTTCAATTTTGTGACAATTTGTCATTTCCCTATCTTTGTGATTTATTGATATATAAAAAATCTGTTACTTGAATTATTTTTCTCCTATGTGGAGATCGTCTGATTTTTCTCACACTCTTTTCAAGACATTTTGTGGGTTTATTTATAGAAATTCTGTGGTTCGGGGGAAATTCTTTGGATTTAGTCTACTGTGGATCACTCAGCTTTTTTATAACACAGGGGTTTTTTTGGGGGTCAAATTTGAAACATTCCTTCAAGTAATTTTTAAGTCTCTCCCTCTTTACCCTATTCTAAATCATTAATGACATATATATCCTATCATTTTTATTGCCCTATGAATCTCTTTCATTCATTTATCTTGTCTATCTTTTTAATTTGTTGTCTCCCTATTGTTCATATTTGTTAATTTCTGTTATCTGTCTTCTGTTTTATTGTTCAGACCACACACATCAACACACACACGCACGCACGCACGCACGCACGCACGCACGCACGTATATATATTTAGCTTTTCTCATTTTGATGTTTTTAATGCTGCTATTCAGGATGTTTCCATTTTAACAAGCTGAGTGAAAGATACTCATAGCCTTCTGGTATATTTTCCCATTTCATGTTTCAAAATAAAATTTAAATAAAAAGGAAGGGATGAATAAAACTTTAAAAATACTAGAAAACTTTAATGTTACATGGTGACCTGTTTTAAAGAAGGGAGGTTAAGTCAACAGAAAATAACGTCCCATTTTTGTTTGGAGTACTCTGTGCTCCTACCAATAGAACTTCAGTCAATACCGAGAATTCCTGTGAGTCCATCTTAAACTGCTTTTAAAATATGAATTATCTATGTGCTTGATATTTTAAATGCCACATAAATATTGCAGAAAATTGTTTTGGAAATTACAGCAAGTCCATTTAGAAACTTTTGAATGCACCTGAGAAAGGCATGTAAAATATTCTTGTGCATTCTTAACTTGTTTATGAATAATATATTTCTCTTTAAGAAAAACAAAAATTATGATACTGGAGTTGTTTAAATTAAATTTGTCTTTCTTGTAAAGAGAAATGACATTTAATTGCAAAACTTCCTGTGAAAATTGGAAATAACAATAACCTATATTGTTCATCATGTTAATTTCCTAAGGTATTTCATAGTCATGAAAACTGAAGAGAATAGAATTGGTAGAATACATTGTCTCTCTTTTTAACATTGAGTCACCAACAATAAAACATTCCCTTGACCTTAGATTATAGCTCACCCTGGTTCTCACACTTATCTTTTTCTACTAATTGATTACTAGATCATTGGTGTTTTTACATTTTGTTTTACTGTGGGTTTTTTCTTTAATTTTTGTTTATTCTTTTCTCATACAATACATCCTGACACAGCTTCCTCCCCTCCAAAATATATGGAGCACTTTGTGAATTTGCATGTCATCCTTGTGCAGGGGCCATGCTAATCCATCCAAATTTTAGTATATGTGCTGCTGAAGTGAGCACAACATATATGTATATTATCCTAAAGTTTCCATCTTATCTTCTTTGCATCACTTATTTCATTGATGAGAATTTCTGCTTCTTTGCTGAATCTTTATATCTTTGAAATTGGATGTAATATGTTAAATTAATTTTTTAATTAAATTTTTTTAAAAATTCATTTTACGTACCAACCACAGATCCCCTTCTCATGTCTCCTCCCACTCCTCCCACCCCTGCCTAACCCCCCCCCCCCACTTCTCATCCCCTCCTCCAACAGGGTAAGTTCTCCCATGGGAGGACAGCAACACCTGGTACATTCAATTGAGGCAGGACCAAGCACCCCCCTCCCCATGCCTTCCTACCTCAAGGGTGAGCAAGGTGTCTGACCATAGGTAATGGGATTCAGAAAGCTAGCTCATGCACCAGGGATAAAATCTTTGAAGAAGAAATTGAAGGACATATCAGAAAATGAAAAGATCGCCCATGCTCATGGACAGATAGAACTAACACAACAAAAGCAATCTACATATTCAATGTAATTCTCATCAAAATCCCAACACAATTCTTCACAGACCTCAAAAGAACAATACTTGATTTCATAGGGAAAAAGAGAAAACCTAGGATATCTAAAACAATCCTTTGCATAAAGCAACTTCTGTAGACATCACCATCCCTGACATCAAGCTCTACTATAGAGCTATAGTAATAAAAACAAGTGCACACCTTTAATCCCAGCACTCGGGAGGCAGAGGCAGGCAGATCTCTGTGAGTTTGAGGCCAGCCTGGTCTAGAGAGCAAGATCCAGGACAGGCACCAAAACTACACAGAAAAACCTTATCTCAGAAAAAAAAAAAAGACAAAAATAAAAAAAACCCAACAACTTGGTATTGGCATAAAAACTGACATGTGGACCAATGTAATTGAATTGAAGGTCCTGACATTAATTCACACACCTATGAACACCTGATTTTTGACAAAGAAGTCAAAACTGTACAATGGAAAAAAGAAAGCATCTTCAATAAAGGGTGCTGGCATAACTGGATATCAACATGTAGAAGACTGCAAATAAATCTATATCTATCACCATGCACAAAACTCAAATCCAAGTGGATCAAAGACCTCAGCATAAATACAGCTACACTGAGCCTGATAGAGGAGAAAGTAGAAAGTAGCCTTGAATGCATTGGTACAGGAGACCATGTCCTAAATATAACGCTGGTAGCACAGACACTGGGAGCAACAGTTAATGAGTGGGACCTCCTGGAACTGAGAAGGTTCTGCAAGGCAAAGGACACAATCAATAAGACAAAACAATAGCCTACAGAATGAGAAAAGATCTTCACCAACCCCACATCTGACAGAGGGCTGATCTCCAAAATATATAAAGAACTCAAGAAACCAGACAGGAAAAGACCAAACAATCCAATTAAAAAATGGGCTACAGAACTAAACAGAGAATTCTCAACAGAAGAATCCCAAATGGCCTAAAGACATTTAAGCAATGTCAACATCCTTAGTCATCAGGGAAATGCAAATCAAAATGACTCTGAGATATCATCTTACACCTGAAAGAATGGCTAAGATAAAAAACATTGAAGACAGCTTATGCTGGAGAGGATGTGGAACTAGGGGAAAACTCCAACACTGTTGGAGGGAGTGCAAACTTGTACAGCCAGTCTGTAAATCAGTATGGCCACTTCTCCGAAAATTGGGAATCAATTTTCCTTAAGACTCATTGATACCACTCTTGTGCATATACCCAAGGGATGCTCAATCATACCACAAGGACATTTGTTCAACTATGTTTATAGCAGCATTATTCGTAATAGCCAGAACCTGGAAGCAACCTAGATGCCCCTCAACTGAAAAATGGATAAAGAAAATATGGTACATATACACAATGGAGTATTACTCAGCTGTAAAAAACAATGACATCATGAAATTTGCAGGCAAATGGATGGAACTAGAAAATATCATCCTGAGTGAGGTAACCCAGACTCAGAATGACAAATATGCTATGTACTCACTCATAAGTGGATACTAGATGTAAAGCAAAGGATAACCAGACTGCAACCCACAGCTCCAGAGAAGTTAGGAAACAAGGAAGACCCTAAGAGGAATGTACAGATCACCTTGGGAAGGGGAAACAGAGGCGATCTCCATGAGTAAACTGGGGATGGGGGGCACAATAGAGGGGAGGGGATGGGGGATGAGAATATGAGGGAATGAGATGGTTGAGCTGGAAGAGGGATGGAGTGGGAGAGCAATGAAAGAGATATCTTGATAGAGGGAGACATTAAACTAATTTCTTATTGAAATAATTTTGTGATGTTGGCTCTTAAATTTTTTTCTCAGTATTCTCTATTGATTTTTTTAATTCAACTTAAAAATTTCCTAGTTCTTGATTACTAAGCATTTTTTTCATTGAAATGCAGATATTTCTGGTCCTTTAAATTTTTTTATTATTTTTTTCATATACTATATTTGACCGTGTTCTTTGCCTTCCTACAACTCTTTCCCCAGATCCTCCTCACCTAACTACTAACCCAACCTCCTGTCCTTTCTGGCTCTCACTCTCTTAAATTATGAAAACCCAAACAAACAAACAAACAAGACAAAAATAATGTCAAAACCAAACAAAAGTACACACACACACCAATAGGGAGTGAGCTTTGAATTGGAGAACTACTCCTGGTAACAGGACCTATCTTGGAGTGTGGTTGATATGCTCTTGGGGAAAATTAATCTCCCTTTCTCAGCAGGTATCAGTTGAAAACAGCTTTTTGTTTAGGGGTGGGATTTTGTGTCCAGACATTTCTGGTATTTGTTATAAAACTCTGATACTTTTTTTCTATTGTTGTTGTTATTGTTTTTGGTGGTTTTCTTTGTTTGTTTGTTTGAGACAGGGTATCTCTATTTAGTGTTGACTATCCGGGGAACTTAGCACTGAATCCACAGAGATCCTCTTGCCTCTGCCTCTTGAGTGCTTAGATTGAGGGCATGTGCCACTTCATTTAGCAAATCTTTGATTCTTTATTTTTAATTTTCCCTCTACTTTCTTGTATTCAGAGTAGTTTTTTTTAATACAATATATTTTGACTACTGTTTTCCTACCCCAACTCCTCAGAGATCCTCTCCACTTTCCTTCCCATCCAAATCCAGACCCTTTCTGTCTCTCCTTAGAATCAAGCATCTAAATAAAAACAACATCAACAATAATAATAATAAACAAAAACAAGCAAACCAAAAAAAAGAATAAAAAGAACTAAAAAACACACATAGACATACATACACCCACATTCGCCCACACAGAAATCCTATAAAAACACAAAACTGGAAGCTATAATATATACATAAAGGACCTATAAAGAAAAAAAAAAAAGGAAAGAAAAAAAAAAGAAAAAGAAAAAAAAAGATGTCATTGATTTTGTTTTATGTTGGCCATCTATTAATAAGAATTGAGCCTGCCCTTAAAAATGGTTTGAATCCCCAGTGGGACTCTGTTGGAGAGAACTAAACTTTACAAATGATTGTCAATTGGAAATAATTTCTGGGTTAGTGATGGGGACTAGTGTCTACTACTCTCAGTGCTGGGACACCATGTGGCTCAGACCCATGCAGAGGCTGTGCATGCTGCCACAGTCTTTGTGAATTCATATGTGTGTAAGTTCTGTTGTGTTTGGAAGATCTTGTCTCCTTGGTGTCCTCAATCCCCTTTGGTTTGTACAATCACCTTGCCTCTTTTTCTGCAGAGATCCCTAAACCCTGAAGGAGGGATTTGAGGAGACATTCCATCTAGGGCTGAGTATTCCAAAGTGTTCCACTCTCTGTATATTGTCTAGTTGTGGGTCTCTGTATTTGTTTCCATCTACTGCAGGAGGAAGCTTCTCTGATGACAGCTGAGCAAGGTCCTGATCTGTGAGTATAGCAGAATGTTGTTATGGCTAAGTTCCTCTAGCAGAACAGTAGTATTTGGTTTTCTTCTCGGGTCCTGGCCCATTTGGTCTCAGGTTCTTGGCCACCTGAGCAGTACTGGGTATGGGTTCCATCTCATGGAGTTGGCATGAAATCTCGTTGGATATTGCTTGATTACTCCCACCAACTTTGTGCCATCACTGCCCTTGTGCGTCTTGCAGGCAGGTCATCATTATAGATCAAAGGGTTTGTAGTTGGGTTAGTGTTCACCTTTTTCCTTTGGTAGTGCACAAAGTACCTTCCTGTCCCATGAACACTAGTCCAAAGGGGTGAAGGCTCTGGTAGGCACCAGATCAACTTCTTGTTCAATGAGTTGTGTAGGCATTGTCTTCATCTAGCTGTGACATCTGGTATCCCCTTGATCAGCAGGATTGATTTGGCTAATCTGGCTGGCTACACAAGTGTCCCCTTCCTCCTTCTCTGCTCATATGTGTACCTCCCTAAGCTGTGGAGTTGGTCAAAGAGGACTCCCTTCCCAGATAGGGAAGGATAGGCCTTCATTCAAGGATATATGAGTAGATACACTCCCCTGCTAGAACCTCCAATCAAGCTCTCAAAATTCTGATTATTACTTAAACCTACACTTTAGGGGGCCAACTTGATACCACTCTTACATGGACAGCAGGAGAGAGGGATTTTGTTTTCTCACAGACTTCTGTTCATATTTCCTTGTCTGGAGAGTACGGGGATGGGTAGGAGTGCCTCAGAGCCTTAGGGGTAATGAAAGTACTGACAATGGTCCACTAGCCTCCTTAGATCTAGAGGGGGACATGAGCAGTTCCTAGCTTTTCAGTCAGTCTGGGATAAAGATGATGTTGACACTTTTGCAGTAATGTTTGACATCCACAGATCTATTATTGTATGACTAGAAATGTCTATTAGAATGCCAATATTTATATTTTCACTAGGAAGAACCATCTAATTTCCCCAGAGCTTTCTAAAACATTCAGTGTCTTCTGGACTGCCGAATTCTTATTCACAGAGTCTAGTATACATGTGGTAAAAAAGAAAAGTCAGGTGACTTGTGATTTATTCTTTATATCCTGATATACTCAGTTGTTTTTCTGTCTTCTATTTCCCAGTTTCTGTGCTTGTTTTTTTTTATGTAAAAATGTCAGTTAGCTATATATAGTAGAACTAATAAGAAAAAGTGTATTTTCCCAGTTAATGAAATTTGAGCACGTAGATTTTACAGAATTTTACAGTGAAGTGATTCTTGAAAAATAAGGAGATTTACAGAGTCGAGGTGATAGGTCAGCTGTTGCTAGAGTTTTCCTATCTGGTCCACAGTCAGGGCAAATCTCTCTCACCTGCCAATCCCACAGCCGCTCAGACCCAACCAAGTAAACACAGAGACTTATATTGCTTACAAACTGTATGGCCGTGGCAGGCTTCTTGCTAACTATCCTTATAGCTTAAATTAATCCATTTCTAACAATCTATACCTTGCCACGTGGCTCGTGGCTTACCGGCATCTTTACATGCTGCTTGTCCTGGCGGCGGCTGGCAGTGTCTCCTTCCACCTTCCTGTTCTTTCTTTTCTCCTCTCTGTTAGTCCCGCCTATACTTCCTGTCTAGCCACTGGCCAATCAGTGTTTTATTTATTGACCAATCAGAGCAACACATTTGCCATACAGAACATCCCACAGCAGTCAGCCGGTAAAGTGATGAGTCAGTCAGTAAAGCATGAGGACCATTTTAATTTCTAGACATAAAAAGACCAGATGTGTAGCATACTCAATTGTAATTCCAGTGGTAGGAAGGTGGACACAGGTGGATCCCTGTAGCCTTCTGGCCAGATAGTCTGGCCTAGTTGGTGACCCCAGATTCCAGGGAGAGATCTTGTCTCAAAAAGATGATGGACAGCACCAGAGGAATGACACCCAGTTGACTTTTGTTCTCCATATGCCCTTACACACATGTGCACAAGTATGAACACACATACATGTAAGAATGTTGAAATCTCAGTACCAGTCTTCTAGTCAATTCAAACCAAATAAACTGGATATCTTTTACATCTATTTTCACTCAAAGTTATAAAAGCAATTAAGATGATAATAGCAGTGATCTGACTTGTTTCTAGTCAGAAAGAGAAATGTCTAGATTAGCCTTTCTTGAGGCAATTCTAACCAGTAGAATAGGATTTCATTGGACTTCGCAGAAAGGCAATGCTATATTTAGGGAGGCTTTCTGATAACTTTTAAAGGTTTTTTTTTTTTTTAACAGTAAATGATGATATGCCTCTTAACATGTTATAAATGTTAAATCGGCCATCAGCAGTTTTGCTGAAGATCTTCCATCCCTCTCAAAGTAATACTTTAAAAGAAAGCTGGAGTTTATTTCCTTATATTCTTTAAAAGGTAAATAGTTCCAGCCCTAGAATAGAAACACATAATCCACAGATCCTCTGATGAGCAGCCAAAAGAATGGCTTGGCTGCATGGACTTCAACATTTTTTTGTAGCAAAATCATACACATCCAAATGTAGATTCTGGCAGTTCGAAATGCCATGTCAATGTGAGAGATTCCCAAGGGGCCTCTGGAACGCTCATGGAACACTCCTGGGTTATAGCAGTAACATGGTAGGCATAGCTTTTCAATAGTCAGAACAAAATATGAACTGTAAAATATTTTGTGTACTAAGTAATACAAGTGTAATATAAAACAGGTGACTAATATTGCTTAACTCTTTAAATATACCATATGTTATAAAATATAGCCAAATTATAATTATTTCCATGAAAAGAGAGATAAATTCCAGCATCTCAAAACTATATGACCAAGGTCATGAACTCTGAGGCTATATACATGATGTGTATTGCTATATAATTTTTAGTTTATTACATACAATCAATTATAAAATGTAAATGAATATTCAAATATTCTCGAAGAGAGTAACATCTTTTTCTATGTGAGTAAAATATGACTCCAAGAAACATGGTACTCCCAGAACCATGTCTAAGAAACACATTCTCCTGTGCTGGGCTAAGCATTTGCATTGTTTAACCTCATAGGTGTGACTCCAAAGTGTGTTGCTGCGGCTCTAATCCTTCAGTGCACCTTAGACAGCTGCTGAGGTACAGCTATAGTTTACATCTTCTCTAAAGCTGCCCCTTGGGAAGCATAATGCAAAATAAAAAGTATTGTTTCAATATTGAATCAGTAACATTAAATTTCTATTATATTGAAAATTTATATAATTAAACCAAGTAGTTGAGCCACGTGAAAGTGTTAAATACAAGACAACAAATATTCTTGAATTTCGTCTATGCTGGGCATCTGTTCTCAAGATGTATTTCCTCTTTGAGATACTATTAGCTGGAGTCAGTATCATTTTAATAAACCCAGTATTTCTCATTGTCATTACAGTGTGCTATCCTATAAGTTTATAGGGTAAAGGTTAATTATTGCTGTATTCAAAAATATAAACAGTTGTAAAGTACTGTGGATTGAAGAGAATTCTCATTTCTTCCTTATAGAGAAAAAGAGGCCAAGAGTGGCTGATTTTGAAGGGACATTTACTAATTCTGCCCAACCTGGGGACAGACTTTGGGATTATCAGAATTAGGACAGTCTTTAGGCCTCCAAATACATATTTGGCTAAAGGCTATGTCCATGTAGCCTATCAGTGATATGCAAAAAGTAAAACAATTGCAAACTGTAATCTTAAAAGCACTGTTCTCTTATCCTCAGCTTTCTTCACTCCAGGTCTCCTCTAGTCTAATGTTTCACAGTCCGTGTTTGTGGTGGCACGAAAGTCTGATTCTGTCACTTCAGAGGCTGAGGCAAGAAGATTGGGAGTTCAAGGCCATTTTGTTATCTCTGTTCTGCCTTTTGCTCTTCTTGCAGAATTTTTATCCTTGTTATTTAAACACTGAAATAGTGTGTTGTCTTTATTTTGGTGAGGAGTCACAGCATGAGATATACGGAGTAGAGACAGTCTCACAACCACATCTAGCTAAAAATTACAGGACATTTAGGGGTCCTTTTCTGCTTCGCATCATTTTCCCATCCTTTTGGCTATAACCACTCCTACTAAGAAAAGTTAAACACCATCTTTGTCAATACACTGAAGGATGACACAAGTATCATTGTATAAATTAATCACTGTTTTGTCGATGAACAAATTTAGCCAAATGTTATAAGTCATCATTTGGTATAATATTTAATTAATGGACATGAAGTATTACAACATTGAGGGGCTTGGATACTCATTAGAGGATACTAGAACTATGGCTAAGAGCCAGCTTAGGGCAATTCACATTTTAGAATAATGAAATGAACAACATTATTGCCTCTTTCTCTTGTCCTTCACTAAACATTTCATGCTGATTTGAAATAAAGGCAACCTTCTTTTCTCAGATAGCAAGAGCTTTGGTTGCTATAGCAACACACTGATGGGTTTACAGGTGGCTCATTCTCAAAAAAAAAAATCACTCCCTCTTTTTTCTTTATATATAGAAAAGGTACAAATGGGCAAGAAGGCTCTGTGGCATCTTTATAACCAGTAAACCTGTTCTTTACTGAAAGATTACATTGCCAAGCGTACACAGGAAGCAGATAAGAAAATGTACACTTTGCTTTTATATATTTCTCATCTACGGAACAGTGCACTTTCTGATTTTTAAAGTTTCCTTCTTCCCTCCCTTTCGCGCCCTTCCCTCTTCTATTCCTTCCTTTCCTCCCTTCGTCTTGTCCTTCCTAAAATTGTGATGCCAGTGAGTTTGGTGGGTGCAAAGAAGAAGGGGAAAAGTCAGTAAAAGAAATTCTTCAAAAACTTGTGCTCAAACAGAGTCTAGTTGCTAGGGCGTGAAAGGATGGCTATTTGTAGCTAACACAAAGCTATTCCAAGATGCACTCAGCCTTGGAGGCAAACAAGTTCTACATTTTTAAGAGGCATGGATTGAATCTTCTAGCATACAAAAATAATCTTTTGACATTTTTGGATTCAGAGATCTTTGTACTTAAAGCTCATGAACTGCTGGGGGTGAGTAGGAGAGAGTAGTAAATTTTCTTAAGTTGAGGACATGAGTCAAAAATAACTCATGTATTTATTTGTAGCATTTGTTTATAAAATCTTGTTTTCCTATGAATCTTATGGTAAAGTTAGATTAATCAACATAAGCTAGAATGCTGGAGAAACAAATGTGTAATTGTACGTTAGTTTTTTTTTTAAACTGACTTTTTCCCTAAACCCAGAGACTTATAATTCCTCTCTCTTCCTGTTGCTCTACAAATTTGTATAAAGTAAGTGATATTAGATAAATAAATACAATTTTGAAATTATTTCTATATGAATTAATTTATTATAGTTAGAGTACTTCATATTTTTCCACAAGACGAGGAGGAGCAGTTTACATACAACATCAGGAAGTCTTCAGTAAGTAAAGGAAAATGATCACACTCCTCAGAACTCTTGACTACATTACTTGAAACTTTTCATTTTTCAAACCTGCTTATTGGCCTAGAACAATATCACTAAACAATTGGATAGAACCTCTAATTTAAGAAATTATTTTGTATTAGCATGCAAAGTATTATCATCCATTACAGTATTTTTCAAACAGAATTTGTTTAGTTCCTCACGCGCCCATTCTAGCCTCTTCCTTGATTTCATGTCCCCTGCGTCCTGTTGCTCTCCCTGACTCCCTCGATGCTTGTGCCCCTCCCTCTCGTGGTCTCCTGTCTACTTTCACAGCCTAGACCCATTCTCATATCTTCTTACATACACACACTGGAAAGATTCCGACGTGAGAGAAAACGGGTGCCTGTTATCTTCTGATTTGTCTTAATACTTCCATAGGCTTTCCAGAAATTTTCAGTTTCTTTAAAATAAAACTTCTATTGTGTAGCTGTGTCGCATCTTCATTATTCATTCGTTCATGGACGTCTGAGCTGGTTCTATGTCCTTGCCCTTGTGAACAAGGCAACAGTCAACATAGAATTGCACACGTTTTTGTGGTAGGATATAGAGTCCTTTGGACACATGCCCTGCAATGATAGAGCTGGCCACATGTTAGTTCTATTTTAAATTTTTCAGAAATTTCCATAGTGATTTTCATAGACGCTTCACTGGTTTATATAATCCCCAGCAGTGAATGTGATTTTCTGCCACAGCACAACCAACATTTGTTATCATTTGTTTTCAGGGCTGGGGTGAGTGCAGTCTTGTAAGTAGCTTTTCTTCATATTTTTCCTGGTGGCTAGAGATGTTGACCACTAAAAAAAAAATATTGTCCATTATATTTCTTCTTTTGAAAACTGATGTTCATTTCTTAGCCCATTTACTGAGTGATAGTTTTTTTGATATTTCATCTTTATATACTATAGATATCAACCCTCTGTCTGAGATATAGCAAAGATTTCCACCATTCTGCTGCTGTATGTTTATTTTGCTGATAGTTTCATTTGCTATGCAGAAACTTCTTAATTTCATGTAGTCTCATTCACTTGTTCTTGAGGCAGTTTCCTGGGCTCTTGGACTCCTAAAGAACATTCAAATTTAAGAATGGTATTTTGATGTAGTGGTCAAATGTCAACCCAGTGAAAAAATAATTTTCATCTTTCTTCTGTCCCCTAAGTAAGGACATAAGCTATCAAAGGATTGAATATTAAGAAAACAAACAACCCAATTAAAAATGGGGTACAGATCTAAATAGTGTTCTCAAAAAGAAGAAACTCAAATGGCTGAAAAACACTTAAAAATGTTCAACATCAAATGCCATCATGGAAAGGCAAATCAAAACCACTTTGAGATTTTATCTAATACCAGTCATAATGGCCAAGACCAGTGAAACCAATGATTGTTCATGCTTGCAAGAATGTGGGGTAAGGGGAACATTTGTTGTTCCTCAAAAAACCCAAAGAACAACAAGATTCAGCTCTACAACTCTTGAGCATATATCCAAGGTATTCTGCATCCTACTACAGAGGTACTTGTTCAGTCATGTTCATTGCTGCTCTATTCACAATGACCTGAAATTGGTAATAGCTTAGTTGTCCATTAACTGATCAATGGATAATGAAATTGTGGTACATTTATTTATGCAATGAAATATTATTTAGATGGTAACAAAAATAAAATTACATGGATGGAGCAAGAAGCAATCATCTTGAGTGAGGTAACCCAAACACCAAAGACAAACATTTCTTGTTTTCTCTTATATGTGAATGCCATATTTTAAGCTCTGTGTATTTGTTTTTCATTTAGAATGATTACAAAGGATAGCTAATGGTAGCTAATTAGGGATCAGGGAAGAAAAGGATCTCATACAACAGGAGAACTAGATTACAGTGTTATAAAGTGATAAAGGGAAAATTAGAACACGAAGATGAAATGGTATGGGGGTCGGGGGTAGGGTAGAGGAGAAAAGGAGAATAATTGACACTATGGGCCCTTTGAAAACCATGTGGAAGTATACTACTATAAACGCTTTCTAAAATATATACATATATAAAAGGAGTTTAAATAGAGCTACCATAAATGGGGGGATGAAACCCAAACTGGATATCATATGCTACCTAATAAAACCCCAAGTACCAGGAGTCTATTATATTTTTTTGAATCATTGGTGAAATGGCTCCCATAGACTCCCTAAATATTGCAGGCTATGCCCAATACTATTTTCCCATAGATTCCTTGAATATTACAGGCTATGCCCAATGCTATTTTCATCCTCCATAACTTGAAGGTAAAATATGTGCTGATGGCACCACATATTTATATCACAGAACATGGCAAAATCTAGCAGGTACACAGCTGGAAGCTTCTTCTGACTGGCTAGTGTTCATAGTGTTGCAAGGTGCTATTCACACTGTCAGAGGAGAAAGATAACCATAAATTTTACCCAAATACAAATATTCTGAGCTACAATAACAATTTTCCATGCAGATATGCATAACAAATGTGGGAATAACCAGTCACTTTTAAAAAAAAATTACTGTATTTAAAGGCTGCTCCATGAGATGGAACCCATACTTTATGAGACCAAGAATCTGAGACTAGATAGGTCATAGACTCTAGAGGAAAACATATTATTATCATTTTACTAAATGAATATAGCAATAAAATGACTCCTAATGACATATTGCTATACTCATAGATCAACACATCACTCTACCCTCATCAGAAAACCTTCTTGCAATAGACGGTAATCAACACAGAAACCCATGACACCATGCAGAATGAGTTAATTTGAATGGGATGTCTATCACACCATCCTTCAAGACTCCGGAATCTATGAAACTGAATATATGGAATGATTCTAAGAGCCAGAGGTGATGGATAACTTCAATGAAATACCATTTTCCAGAAACAACAAGGAAGTTGCATTTACAAACTCAGGGAATATTGATAGCATGCACATGAACTAACATACTTTCTTCATTAAGGATTTTTGTCTATCTCAAATTTTTATTAGCACATATTAATTTTATAGACAATGTGTCATTTTTATACATGCATATATATACGTATATAAATATATATATTCACCTCCCTAATTGCTTCTCACTCTCTTCCATGTCTCTTGCCTTTTCGGTGCTAACAGCCCATTTTGTAATTTCCTATACTCTAGATTCTACATGAATCCTTAAGGAACAAGACTCTCCTGGTATCAGGAGTGAGGTCTGAACCCACATAGAGAGGCACTCTATCTTAGTTAGGGTTTCTATTGCTGTAAAGAGACACCATGATCACAGTAACCCTTATAAAGAAAAACATCTAATTGGAGGCACACACAGTGCTGGTGAAGTAGTTGAGGGTACTGTATCTTGCAGCTAACAGGAAGTGGTCTGAGACACTGGATGTTAACTTGTGCATATATGAGACCTCAAAACCCACCTCCGTGGTGACACACTTCCTCCAAAAAGACCACAAGTACTCCAATAAGGCCACACCTCCTAATAGTGCCACTCATTTTGGGGGTCATTTTTTTTAAACTACCCCACCACTCATTCGCACACTCAGGAATTCTATAAAAACACTAAACTGGAAGCCATAATATATATGCAGAGGACCTTGTGCAGACCTGTACAGATCCTGTGCATACTGCTTTAGTCTCTATGAGTTCATATTAGCCTTACTCAATTGATTCAGAGGGTTTTGTTTTCTTGACTCTTACATTCTTTCTGCCTTCTCTTCTTTGGGGTTCCCTGAGCATTGGGGGGAAGGTTTTGATGGAAACGTCCCACTTAGGGTTGGTTGTTTCAAGGTCTCTCACTCTCTGCATAATATTTGGCTGTGAGTCTCCGTATTTGTTTCTGTCTGCTGCAGGGGGAAGCTTCTCAGATGATGGCTAAGCAAGGCACTGATTTATAAGTGTAGCAGAATGTCATTAGGAGTCATTTTACTGCTACTTTTTTTAAATACCAGTATTATTTGATTTTACCCTAGGTCTCTAGGGATGTTCAGGTCTTGCTGTCATGGTGTAGCTGGTAATGACATATTGCCCTTTCTGTTGTTGATTGTGTTCTTACACTGGCATTGAGGCATCTAGATTTGGGGTGATTATAGGTCTTGGTGTTGATTCCTGCATTTGTCTTTGTTGGATGGGTGTTTTATTCCTTGGTTCTTTTTTCCTCTCTGGTCTTCTGGCCTAAATGGCTATGGATTCTGGTGACTAACAAGTCTTCAGTTTCTTTTTTCTTTTCTTTTCTTTTTTCTTTTCTTTTCTTTTCTTTTCTCTTCTTTTTTTTTTTTTTTGAGACAGGGTTTCTCTGTGTAGCTTTGCGCCTTTCCTGGAACTCACTTGGTAGCCCAGGCTGGCCTCGAACTCACAGAGATCTGCCTGGCTCTGCCTCCCGAGTGCTGGGATTAAAGGCGTGCGCCACCACCGCCCAGCGTCTTCAGTTTCAGTAGGGGGTTCCCTCTCGGGTTTTTAGGTCCTGGGGTCCCTAGATCTAGCCTGGCCTGTGGGATGGCTGAAGTCTTCTTCTGAAGTTGTAGGACAGGATATGGAGCCCAGGGTGGGATGTAGTCTGGGGTTGTTGTGTAGATTTAAAGGGGTGTGGTGAATGGGAGGTGGTGTCTTGCCTGGGGTCCCAGCCTGGCCTGCCATAAGGCTATTGGGACTGTGTGGCCTATTGTGGGGCCCTGGGGAAGGGGTGGACTCTGGGGTTGTTGGGCAGATTTTAAGGAGTATTAGCAGGTGGCGGGTGGTGTCTTATCTGGGATCCCTAGATCTGACATGGCCTCTGGTAAAACCAGTCTTCTTCAGAATTTGTAGGCCAGGAAATGGAGCCCAGGGGATGGGGTGCAGTCTAGGGTTGTTGGGTGGACTTAAAGGGGTTAAGTAGGTGGTGGGTGGTGTCTCACCTGGGGTCCCTAGAACCAGTCTAACCTCCAGTACAGCTGTCCGGGCTGGGGTTCCTAGATCTGGCCTGTGCTACAGTAAAGCCGAAGTCTGCTTCTGAAGTTGTAGGCCAGGATATGGAGCCCAAGGTAATGGGTGCAGTCTGGGGTTCCCAGATTCTGTCTGGCCCCTGGTAAAGCCAAAGTCTTCTTTGACTTCTAAAGTAAGGTAGGATATGGGACCCAAGGGTTGGGGTACAGTCTGGGGATTCTAGGTATTTTTATGTGCATTGGTGTTTGCATGAGGGTGTCAGTCCTCCAGAGCTGGAGTTAGAGACAGCTGTGAACTGCCACGTGGGTGCTGGGAATTGAACCCAGATCATCTGGAAGAGCAGCCAGTGGTCTTAACCGTCGAGCCATCTCTCCAGCCAATTCTAGGTATTTTTTTCCATGTCATCTTATTAATGAGATAAGTTTTATTTAGTAATATTGTATTGATGTTAAAATTTAGAACTGGTATATATTATTTTTTAACATATCTAGCTGTAGCAAAACTGGTAAAGAAACTTATTTCTCTGGAGAAATGAAGTAAAGAATGACATTTGCAACATAAATAACTACAGTCCTTGGATAGTTATTTAGCAGACAAGAAAGAAAACAAAACATATATATATATATTTACCAGGGGCCAGGCAGACTCTGGGAACCCCAGACTGCACCCCTTACCTTGGGCTCCTTGGGCTCCAAGAATGATGTGTGTGTTTCTTGACATTTTCATAAAATGAAATCTTATTACTCTTGCTTTGTCTCCTCCTACCCCAAAGAAGTCACTTTACAGTTTATAACTCTTCTTTTTTTCAGATTCCTGTGTTCTTGTTTTTGTTTGAACACAGTGAGTTTAACCAGGGTCATCTATGTTGTAATGAGTTTGGAAGTGTCATTTGGAGCCTGGTAGTCTGATAGTGGTTACATGGCTTATGGGCTTTTTTTTTTCCCCACCAAGAATCTATCAGTGGCCACTATCAATACCTGGACAGTGTGGCCAGAGACTTTTGAATATCTTTCCTATCCATGCTTGACTGTTGATAAGCCCATTCTTGTGCAGGTTTCATGTAAGCAAGAATACGTGCTTTGAGTTCATAAGATTGTCTGTATCATGGCCTGATGGTGACATCTGTAGCCCTTCTTATTTTCTAGCTCTTAAATATTAATTTTCCCTCTCTTCCACAGTGTTCTGTGAACCTTACTTGGAGTAGTATAAATGACTTCTTTATAGTTGAGCATTTAAACTTTACTTATTCTCAGAGCAATTAGCATTCATGTATACCTGCATTCACCAACTTTCACAGAAAATAGAGGAGAAGATTCTTTGATCAAGACCAAACATTTGTCTATGAGTATAAACACAATTAAAAGTTGTTTGACACTCTCAATTTTGATAAACATCAGCAGGCTTTTTTATAATGCCTATTACTTCCCCATAAATTTTCTCCTCCAGAATTTATAGTACCAGAAAAGGATTCCCTCCAACTGAAGTCTAAGCTTTGGCAATAAGTGAGTGATTTGCTACCCTAATAATAGTTGTGCCATTATGAATTGCTAAACGGTCTTATTAATAAAAACCCAGAGCCATGTGGCTTGAGTTTTCCTGCCTGGCCCACAGTCAGGATAAATCACTT
>CABHPQ010155041.1:0-22755 GCA_902168405.1 Peromyscus aztecus
CATCATTCCCACCACCACCACCACAATCTTTGCCACTGTGCTGGCTAGTCTTATGTCAATTTGACACACAAACTAGAGTTATATGAAGGGAGGAAACCTCAATAGAGAAAATACCCCTGTAAGATCCAGCTGTAGGGCATTTTCTTAATTAGTGATTGATGGAGAAGGGCCCAGCCCATTGTGGGTGGTGCCATCCCCAGGGTGGTGGTCCTGGGTTCTATAAGAAAGCAGGCTGAGCAAGCCATGTGGAGCAAGTCAGTAAGCAGCCACCTTCATGGCCTCTGCAGCAGCTCCTGCCTCCAGGTTCTTGCCCTGGTTGGATACTTGTCCTGACTTCCTTCAGTGATGAATGGCAACATGGAAGTGTAAGCCAATAAATCCTTTCCTCCCCAAATTGCTTCTCGGTCATTATGTTTGGTCTCAGCAATAGAACCTCTAACTAAGACAGCCAGCATCAGTACCACCACCCTACACTCTCGCCATCATGGTCACCTCCTCTGCCACTACAACTATGAATTCTTTGGTTGTCACCATCACCCATGCTCTTCTGCCACTGCGACCACATCTTCCACCAGCATTGCCCTCACTATCATCCACCACTGTATTAGTTTCCTCTTGCTGCTATAACAAATAGTCATAAAATTGGTGGTTTAAAATAATAGAAATGTGTTACCTTTCAGTTCTGGAGCCAAGAGATCCAAAACTGGTCTCTCTGAGCTACAACCGAGGCACCAGCAGGACTATATTCCTCCTGGTGGATCTGGAGGAGAGCGATTTCCTTTTCTGAAGAAGGTTCTGGAAGCTGTTCACTTGTCTCCTTCCATCTGTAAGCAACGAGCCTTTCTTAGACTGGGCCACTCTCCAGATCTTCTGCCTCCCTCTCCCACTAGGATGACCCTATGATTACAGAGTCGGCAGGGTAATCTCCTATCAGACCAGTAACCTTAAATTGCCTTTACCATTTGATATAACATACCCACAGTCATGAGTATTACAGGAATTTCCTGATCACCAAAACCATCATTGCCATCATATCCAAACCCCAATTTTATCTCTACCACCACAGCTAGCGATCACCACTGCCACCACTGGTCCCCGCATCTCCCTTCTCCTCCCCATGCAGATGCCAGCCCAGAGCTCCTTCTCCCGATCCTGTAGCCTTCTGATCTGTGCCCATCCCACACAGACAGGGGCACTAGAAAGTCTAGAGAAGGGCAGGGACCTGGTCTGATTTGCTCACTTCAGCCATCCATATCTGCACAGGGACACACTCAATAAATATCCACAGAATAGAAGAATGAGCTGCGGCTGTACCTGGGTCTTAGTAGGCATTGACCTAGGAGGTATTCCTGGAGGAGAGGCATCGTAGCTGGGATCAGATGGCAGAGAGGAGGCTAATGAGGATATTAAAGGATGGTAGGGGTCCAGGTGGGTTCTGGAGGGCAAGCTGTATTTTGAGAACCCAAGGAGTCACGGTATAGTTGTCTTAGAGTTTCTATTACTGAGACCAAATACCATGACCAAAATGCAACTTGGGGAGGAAAGTGTTTATTTGGCTGACATTTCCAAATCACTGTTCATCATTGAAGGAAGTCGGGACGGGAACTCTAACAGGGCAGGAATCTGGAGGAAGGAGCTAATGCAGGGGCCATGGAGGGTGCTATTTACAGGCTCACTTCCTATGGCTTGTTCAGCCTGCTCTCTTATCGAACCTAAGACCACCAGCCCAAGGATGGCACCACCCACTACCGGCTGGGCCCTCCCCCTTCAATCACTAATTAAGAAAATGCCCTAAAGCATTATGGAGGCATTTTTTCTCAGTTGAGACTCCATCTTTTTAGATGACTCTAGCTTGTGTCAAGTTGACATAAGACTAGCCAGGACAGTAGGCAACCCACTAGAGGTGAGGTGTAGGGGTGGACAGCACCCAGGTCACATGTTGGGAAGGTTGTTCCTTGCCCTAAGAGCAGTGGAAGACTGTGGAGAGCTCAGAGTTTGTGAACAGACATGTGTTTCTAGTTTCTAGAGTCTGGTCCCATGGTGTGCATCATCATCATCATCATCATCACCTTCATCATCAATTAGTATCATTATTATTGTGCATTATTCAGGATGAGGGGCGAGAAGTAGGTGGCAGTAGCCTGGGAAACTTTCTGCTGTCCAGGGGTGAATAGGGAAAATGGCAGACGTGGAAATGGAGAGAGAAAACAGGGTTGGTGATTGCAATGATTAAAAACTCAAGAGGTGGTTCAGACTTAGAGGGACAAGGAAGGGAGGGCTGTTAGGACTCTGCAGGTCTCCATCAGAGCTGGCTGACGACAACATTGACTGGCCCCCAGAGGGCGGAGACCAGTGGTGCCTGAGAGCAAGGGCAGATGGGCATTCAGTGCACGTACTGTAAATACCTGTGGGTCACAGAGGCAGTAAGTAATGCTTGCTGAACGCTGTCCAAAGCAGAATTCCACACTGCCAGTCATATGGTGTCGTCTTCATGTGTATTCCCCAGAAGCTAACCTCAGGAAAGAAACTCAAAGGCAAGGAGTTGGGGAGTAAAACATCTAAGCGGGGGCATGAGACAGGGCAGGAATGGGGTTCTGAAGGGCATGCTCTCAAATTAGTGATACCATTGACAACGGAGCTTGGCCTTTCTGGGGACTCCAGGAACCACAGGAGAACACCACCTCAGGGGCACATCACCCAAGCATGAGGAACTTGGGGAACAAAAGTCCCTTCCTATGCATGGTTTGATTTCCATGGTCTCTATTACACCAACCACAGTCTTTACAAAGTACAGGGTTTCTTTGTGTAGCCATGGTTGTCCTGGAACTCACTCTGTAGACCAGGCTGGCCTCGAACTCACAGAGGTCCTCCTGACTCTGTCTCCCGAGAGATGGGATTAAAGGCGTGTGCCACCGCTGCCTGGCAAAATGAGCAATTCTTAAGATTCAAATAGCATTAAAGTTCCTTGTTATGATTGTTCTGTTTTATTATTATTGTCACAAATCTCATACTGTGCCTGACCTACAAATTAAACTTGAGGCATGGGTCTGCTTGTACAGGAACAAACAGTGTATGCCAGGTTCAGAACTCTGAGATTTCAACCACTCTCCCTTGGGGATCTTGAAAAGCCCCTCGCCCAGAGGTGCAGGTACTGCATTTATACACTCGCTCTGACTGGTCAGTCAACGGAAGCCGTGTCCAGAGGCGTTGGCTCCCCACCCCATCCAGCCTTCCACACTGAGGGTCGGGTGGGAGGAGGCTCTCGGATAATAAAAGCGGGTCTAGGTTCGGGCCGTGGAATTCAGTCTCGCCCATTGCAACAGTAGGAGCTGATGGCCACAAGGGCATTGTCAGCCTCTGCTTCTGCGGCAAATGCTAAGAGCTTCAAGTCCTGCTTCTTATGGCGCTAGGAATTAAACTCAGGGCTGCGCATGCTCGGTAAGCAGCCACCCCCTGGGCTGCGCATGCTCAGTAAGCATCCACTCCTGAGGCACATCCTCAGCCCCAGCCCATGTCTTTTTAAATTTCAAGTTTATGAACGGATGAGCACATGAATGAATGGGTGAAAAGACAGACAGACAGACAGACACACACACACACACACACACACACACGATGGTTGGATGATAGGTTTTTCAAAAAGATAGCTGGGAGGATGTTTGAGTAAATGGACACATGGATAGTGTAATGCACGGGTAAATAGGTGGGGCCTGGGTAAAGATGTCGAGATGGACCGGATCTGATTGTATGGGCAAGTGGATCGGTTGTTTAGGAACTGTGCCTGTGACTTTGTGGCTGGACAGTGAGATGAGTAGATGGAGTACACATCGGGGGTGGGCGACAAGTGGGTGGATGTCCTGGTTTAGAAAAGGAGAGGGGCTAGCTGTGGCTTAGGAGGCAGCACTTTGGCCTTCAGTTGACGTGAACTTAGCTAACATCACCCATCCCATCTTGTCTCCCACGGATCTGGGAGGATCTCGTCTCAGTCCATAAACGTTCCAATTCTGCTCTCACCTGGATGGCCCCACATCAAGAGCCGTAGTGGGACCCAGGGTGACTGTAGAGAGAGTGTGACTTGGGGAAGCCTGGATGATGGAACGGAAGGAAGTTGCAATCCTTGGCCTTGTACCTAGGATGATGGTGTCTTCCCCGGGGCTGTCTGGGCATCTGTCCAAGTGACAACATCATCGGGCTGGCTCTGGCCACCCTGCCCTATGGGTGGATGTCAGGACATATCCAGGCTTGTCCTGCCACCCAAGCACCGCAGTGGCTGGAGGCGAAGACAACACTCACCGCAGTGGGAGCGGGGAAAGGAGGCTGACATCAGGCAGGGAACCCACCACCTTGGCAGAGCCCAGGAGAGCCCAGGGACACCCGGTTCCAGCCCAAAGCACAGCTGATGGGCCCAGCTCTGCCAGGTTTCATTGCCTGGGGCACATTTTTATGACCAAGGAATAATGAGAAGCAGGCGTCTAATTCCCGGATTTTCCTAGTGCAGCTGTGTGTGTGTGTGTGTGTGTGTGTGTGTGTGTGTGTGTGTACATAGATGTCACATGTAGGTCTTATGTGCTTGCCTATTGTATATGTGTGCTAGGACCCTTTGGTACACACTAGCATGCTTATGTATGTATGTAAGCATTTTTAAGTAGGGGCAGGCATTTTTATGTGATGGGAGCCTATTCATGTGCAAGTGCATATGCATGTTCACATTTGCACAAGCATGTATGTATGTAAAGGCATTCAGTCTGTATATTAGGGCATATAGTTGCTGCCAGCCTGAGTGGAATCCCCCTTCCGTGTGTGTGTGTGTGTGTGTGTGTGTGTGTGTGTGTTAGGCAGATAAAAGAGGTCATCAAGAAACAGGATTCATGGAATGAAGGGTCCCATTCTCTAGCTCTGTCCTCATCCCTTACCCTACCCCCCCTCCACCTCCCCACCTCCCCCACCCTCCCCATTACCCTGTGGCCACACACCAACTTCAAGAGTGAAACAGTATTTCTCACACATTCCAGGCTACCCCAGGCCTCCATGGTATATATGTATTGTCAGGAATGCCATCTCTTTCCCTTCTTCATGAGGGGAGGACTTGTGTCTAATTATTTTTAAAAATCCCAGAGCATGGAACTGAATCTGATATGTCAGAGGATGGATGGAGGGATGGGCAGACAAACGGATAAACAGACAGACGGATGGATGGATGAAGAGATGCATGCACAGACAGACCAAGGACTTGGCAGACAGGTACACAGGTGGGTAGTTCTGTGGCAACATGACTAAATCCCACCGTTCTGCTCGAGAACTCTGGGCGCTGAGGCGAGTGCACAGAGTCTCTTCCCCACCTCACCGTCAGTCACTCTGGTGTGGAACAGAAAACTTCTGGCGGCAGAGGCAGCTCTGCACTGTCCCCTCTGGTCACCCCTGCTCTCAGGACTGCTGGCTCCAGGTTGGCCACCTACCTCACCAAAGAGCAGATCAGGGCTAAAGAGGCATTGCTAAGTGGCTTAAGTTAGCTCCTGTTTGTGTTCGGGGCTTTCAAAGGCTGGGGAGACTGCGGAGGAGGGGCCTGACTTCAGGCCCACTGTTAGTGGGCAGGGATTGTAAGCCCTGTAGGCCTTGACTGCAGGCAGCTCAAAGCAGGGCCCTAGGAGTTTTGAGACAGGAAAATAGTGTTTTGTCTTGTGAATGAATTCACTTGGCTTTGCCCTGGAGAGCAGGCAGGTGTCCCCAGACGGCTGCTTTGAGCTGGTCCAGGCAAGGGGGCGGGGCGCACTCAAGCCCTGGATTACAGAGGCCATGCAGAAGAAGGAGGCCTTTGATGGGGCCCGGCCTGTTGTCCAGAGCTTGCTTTGCTGGTGGCTGGAGCCCCCTAATGAGGGGAAAGGGCTCCACTCTGAAGCATTCCCTGGGCCTCCCCTGGGCAGCAGGCGGAGACCTTCTTTGATGTTGGAGTCCTTAAGCCAAGTGGGGACTAATTGCCACAAGGTACAGAATGTTCTGGTTGCTTGGGGGGTCTACAGCTTGCTCACAATGGCATACCCACCCTGGGGTTGAGGGGAAAAGGCAGCCACCAGCCACTCTCCTGATGGCGGCAACTCAAGGACATTTTGTTGCTTTTTTTTTTTTTTTTTCTCATGCATTCAGATCCACACACAAAACGGGAAGCATGCTGCTGTCCACGGCAGGTTTGTCAAAGGATTCTGTTGGAAAGCATCCACTTTTAAAATCAGAAGCAGCGAAGCGGGAGAGACAATAGCCAGAGGAGAGAAGGACAGTGACAGCCTAGGGCTAACCATCCAGACTCCAGGCCCTGCTTTACACTTGTACTTGGCGAGCGTCTCTGGACTGTCCTCCACAAACGGCAGATATCGGGCCTGACACACAATAGGGCATCTCGTTTTGTGTGTCCTCCAGCTGCTGAGGCTTGAGCCAGAGACCAAACAGACGGGCCTGTTGCCACAGCTCCTGTGGAAAGCGGGTGCAGAACCTGGTTGGTCAGGTGGGACCCACCTGATCAGGGAAGAGTGGGGATGGTTCCTCTGGATTTTCATGCATGCCTCCTAGCTTCCGTCTGGAGGAAGACAACGCCCTTGCAGACCTTGAATTAAGCTTATCCATCCACTCCCACCTCTGCCTCCCCATGGAATCTGGAGCCAGACAGAGCAATTACTAAGAAAAGAACCGTTGCAGTCAGCAGTTGTAGTTTTACTCTACCGTGCACGGCACTTGGTTATTGGCCTACATTCTTGCTCGTCTTCACAGGGACATGCTCAAAGGCTAGCAGGTCATTTCACAGGCCGGGAAACCAAGACTCCAAGACAAACAACTTGATTAAGATCATCCTATGTGGGAAAGGAAGCGCTTTTGATGGGCCTGCCTCCAGTGCCCATGTCTCCCCAGTCCTTTTCAGCTGAGCTGAGCAAGCCCCTTTCCCATCTGGCCAGCCAGAATAACAGCAATGGCTCTTCTCCATCCCCCAGCTGCCGTGCACGCCAGTTACGTGAGATCCCCTCTGAAATCACCGAGAGAACCTTAGAGCCATAGCAGGGACTTGCCCCTCCACTGCCTTCCCACAGGTACCACCACTGCCTCCACTCTGTTGAATATGCAGAGGGGGATCTTGGGTAGAGGAGACTGTGTCTAACTAGTTGTTCTTTTGGACTGCGTTGCTCTGTGTGTCTCCATCCTGACCTTCTGGCCCGAGTGGAGAGAAGAGCTGCCTTTCCTCTGTAAGCACCTGCACAGGGGAAGGAATTTGGTATCTGGTGAATCCAGCAGGTGCATGGCAAGGGAGTCCCCCTTTGCCTCTGTCAACTCAGCAGTCAGTATGGGAGGGGGCCCCGGGATCTGGAGAAAGTGTCACCTGTCATTCCCAGCTTCTATTGGATGCGTTTGACATTACAAGTAAGACATGGGCATCCTGGGGCACGCATAGGATAGCTCTGAAGAGCCAAGTGATGCAGAGCAGAAGCGTGAATTCAGAAGACAGGACTTAGGTCCTAGGAAAGTGAAGGACTGAGATTGGACTTCAGAAGTGGCCTGTGGGTGTTGCCGACTGGGTGTAGCCCCAAAAGTCCCTCATTAGAGGAGATGCCCCCTCACAAAGAGTACTGAGAGACAGTGCCACAGCTGTCCCTGAGCTGTTGGAGGTCTCCCTGGCCATGCCTAGCATACCTGGATGGAGGAGAGTCTAAGAGTGTTTCTATGTCTCCAGATGTGACCTCTACTCATTCTCTTCTTGAAAAAGTCAACATGGAAACAACTTCACTGTTTCACAGCAATGTGCATCCTTTCCCTTACATGTCTGAAATATAAATAAGTGAGACTGAGAGATGACCCAACAGTTCAGAGTGCATACTGCTCTTGCAGAGGTTTCAGTATCCAGGGCCCACATTGAGTGGCTCACAACTGCCTGCAACTTCAACTCCAAGGAACTCTGACTCCCTCTTCTGGCCACCTGCAGGCATTGCATCCATGGACACAAACCCACTCACAGACAGATACACACACAAAAACATATAATTAAAAAGAAACAAATACAGATAGGCTAAAAGGAAGAAATAAAAATGGCCAGAGATGGCTGTACACACAGCTGGCCCTCTACATCTGTGGATTCCTCAACTGCAGATTCAGCCAAACAGTGGCTGAAAACCTGTTTGGATCTCCGTACTGAGCATGCCCAGAGACATTTTCTTCTGGTCCTAGCTCTTAACCAATGCAGTGTGGCTATTCACACAGAAGTTTCTAATCTCAGGCATTAGAAGTCACTCAGATGATGAAAGTAGACAGGAGGCTGTGCAGGGATCAGGTGCCAACACTGCTCCATTTTATACGAGAGACTTAGGCTCCTGTGGGTACTGGTGTTTGAGGGAATCCAGGGGCTAATCGGCCATCCATGATTGTGTATGCATGTGGCATGGTGACTCGTTCTCTCCCACTTAATATCTCATGGGCACTTCTTCACACACACACATGTCTGAATGGCGATTTTAAACAGTTTCACAGCATCCCAGGAATGGTCATAGTTTGACATCCCCAATTGTTGAGCGTTTGGGCTGGTTTGAATGCTCTGTGGTGAGTTCCCTTTCTGCACTGCTCCTGCCCCATCCTGAGACTCTACTGGGTGGTGAGTGTGACTGCTCTGCTAGAGAGCATTGGTGTTTTTGAAGCCTCCAATAGCTCAGATGTTCCCTGGGAAGACCTGTAACATTCTACCACCCCTTGGAGTGCCCTGAATGCTATTTCTTCTTCTTAGCATCAACATCAAGTTTGAGAAGTCACATCTTAGCTTTTGGTGATCTGGTGGGGGAAAATAATATTGCTTTGGCCTATGACTCTTTGGCAACTACCTCAATTTCTTTTTTCCACAAAAATAGAGTGGGTGCTTACCCTGTGCCCAGCTTCCCTTACTGCAGGGTGGCGATGGTGACTATTTAAATCATAAAATCAAACAAATGACCTCTTATTATACTGTAACTTGTGTCAGGAGGAATGGTGACCCGAGGGGTTGGACCAGTGGGAGCTTTGATCCGTCCACACACTCTGACAGATTTGACTTTCCTTGATATAGGCAGTCAATCATCTTGATCTCAGAGAAGGTGTAGTATATTAGTTCAGCTTTCTGTTACTGTAAGAAAATACCCGAGGCAATTAATCATCTCAATCTCAGAGAAAGTGTAGTTTATTAGTCAGCTTTCTGGTACTGTAAGAAAATACCTGAGGCAATCACCTGAAAAGAGGAAAAGTTTCTTATACCTCACATTCTGTTGGTCCCATTGCTTGGGAGCATGTAGTAAGGCGGTACATCATGGTGCAGGAACATGGCAGAGGAAGCTGGTTCACCTCATGGCCAGGAATGGAAAAGACAAAGAGCAGACCAGGGACCTTCAGTCCTCTTTAAGCCAGGCTTCCACTACCTGAAACTTCTCAGTAGGCCCTACCCCTTAAGGTTCTACCCTCTGCTAATGGCACCAACCTGGGGAGACGTGGACCTCTGGGGACCCTGGAGTTCCAGGTGACAGCATGTTCCATGTTTCCGTGGCTTCCAACCCAACTTCGAGCCAGACATTTTTGTAAGCATTTCCAACAAAGGTATTTAGAACGCCCTTATTAAGAAGAACAAGGCAAGGGGTTATCTTTTTTTTTTTTTTTTTTTTTTTGCCTCCTAAGCCCTGACTTATGGCTCACATCAGCATGCCCCACAAGGGCTGCTTCTTTGGTGAAGAGTCTCAATGTTCACCAAGGCCTACTTTGGTGCCATGTTCTCCAAAGGGCAGCTCTGGGTTCTCCCAGCATAAACTTCTCCCCTCATTCTACACTAAAATGTTTTTACAAGACCTGATAATCATACTGATATAATGAAGCATGGCCTGGTTGTCCCCTCCAAAGTAGGTACACAGGGTCAACCCTCTGCACTCCCCAGAGCAGCTGGCAGGGGTAGCACTCACAGGCCAATAGTGGCTCTGACTTATCTCTCACTCCAGTATATTTTTTTCTGCCAGGGGGATTTTCCTATGGTAACAGAGGTTCACAGGATGCTCCCCCAATTCTTGTGTGAATTCACAAATAAGGCAACTGTGCTTCAGAGAGTTAGGGTTCTGTCAAGTTCACATCTGTAGGAAGGGACTGATGTGACTCAGCCTCCCCTGGACAGCACATCAGGGCCTGTGTTCCTATATCACTGTCAGATTCAAAGTCTGTATTTCTCTGGACTAGCATGCATGGGAGCCCCGGGTCCTTGGTAGTAGTTTAAGCAAGGGTCTTGACAGTGGTTAGTACCCCCGATTGCAAACTGAGTCAGAAGCCTAACAGCTAGTCTGTCCACCCGGAGAGGCATCTGAGCAGTACTGGCCTATGGCTGCAGTTGCAATGGGTGATGGGCTAGGCATACTTTCCCTGCCGACTGATGTCATGAGCTCATTAGAGCAATGGGGTTTATAGCACGAGGCAACTGTCCAAGCAATAAATTAAGCTGCACAATTTAGCACTTAATTATCCTCTCTCTCATCTACTTTACTCTTATCCCTGGGTGTCCATCTGGCCCTTCTGCTGGATGGGAAGATCTTCCTGGGCCTCACACCCCACAGTCAATCCATCATACAGCCCCAATGGTGCCATCTTGGGAACATCCCTCAAATATTTCCCCTTCTCTGCATCCCATGGCCTTGACCTCAGCTGGTCCACATCCTTCCTCGGCCCCCATTGCTACTTGGTCCCCCTGGTGTTAATTCTCCTCTTCGATCTGCCGTAGCATCAGGCATTTGGTTTGCTTTGACCTGAAATCCAAAGTCCCCAGCATGTTGGCATTCAAAGCTGGCTGTGACCTTGAAGGTAGCCTCCCCCCTTATGTTACTTTCCTGTTTGTCCCAAACCTGTACTGGCCACCATTCCACACAGAAGGGGCTAGACCTTGTAAGAAGCACACAGCTAGACTTCAGGCTACCAGAACTGCACTTTGACTTCCTTCTTAACCCCCACAATGCACACACTCAGCTTTGCCCTCTACCCATCTCAATGGTGCTCGGCTTTGGGGACTTTCCAGGGGAGTCCACAGTAAGATTTCTCCTTTGTAACCTCCTCCCGGCCACCTCACAGGCACTTCTCCACAAGACTGCCTGAGAAAACAATGTCCACACAAGGCTGCATATCTGTGGAGGGCTGTGACAGGCACTGTCCTGTTGAGCTCCTCAGTGTCCTCATAGTTGACTACTCAGTCGAGCCCCAGGGGCCCTTTTACAGGCTGCGCTACAGAAAGAGAAACTGAGACTTGGATGCCGGAGCCTGGTCTTTCCTGGCCGAAGTCTACATGAACAAGGACAGTAACCTGGGGTCAGGGAGGACGGGCACACCAACCCTGTGGGTACCAGAGAGGAAGACGATCTTCGGGGACAGACAAGGGGTTCACCGGATCAGGAGTGTTATTTGACCCAGAGGAAGTTTGACTGTCCAAGGGCAGCGCCTCACCGAGACTTCTCTTCTGCACCCCCATTTTGCTGGGAGGTAGCTGAAGGCTCCGTAAGCAGGAGTGTGGAAGGGAGGTCGAGGGTACAGAGGAAGGGGCTGTGGGTACAGCTAGCCGGCACCCTCTCTTTGACCTTCTTCCCCTTTCCTACTGTTTGCAGCAAACTCTTCCAAGTTTCTCCTGTCCGCAGCATCTGTCGGCTGGTTGTCAGCAATTCAGAGTTAACCGTTGGGTTTTGTTGAGTTGGCCGGGGCGGGGCCTGGTCTATGATGGACGGTCAGTAGGCGGCCTCTGGGTGCTAAATTAACGAATAAGCAAAGACCACCGGGCTTATAATGCAGCCCGATTGTAATACTGTGAGTACTGGGATTGCCACATTTCCTGGGGACCTGAAGGGGAGGATGAATGTGACCCAAGCCTTGTAGGGGGCATCTTGGCTATAAGCATCATGGCACCCATTTTGCAGAAAGGAGTACTGAGGCTCACGAAGTGTGTGGGATGGACCTCACACTCCATGATTAGAAAGCAGTTCTTAGTTATGTTAGGAAATGAAGAATTCTGCATCGTGGTAGGTGTGTGGTGCATGCAAGTGTGTGTGTGTGTGTGTGTGTGTGTGTGTGTGTGTGAGTGGACACAAAGATTGCTTTCCTTTTGATGCCTAAACAAGAGAAGGCTCCCTGAGAAGGCCATTGTTAATACTGTCAGTTCTCCACAGAGCTGTCAGCTTCTGTTACTGTGTTCCTCAACACTCCACAGTGTGCAGATCAAGACTGTGTCCTCCAATGGGACTCTAGGGGACATGTATGGAGGGGCCAGGAGCACTTTGCAAATCTGAAGCACAGACCTGCCCCTTAGCCTTGGAGCTGGTTCTAGGCTCTAGGCTGGGTGAGATCAGCATGGGCCCTTCCTTCTGGCCTGGGTGGGGCATCTGGTCCTCAGTTACATCCAAGTCACTGGGAATGTCCCTTGTTTCCATAAGGGGGAGCCTGTGTGCAGGAGATCCCAGCCCAGCTAGAGCAATTCAGAGTCTAGGGACCAACTCTGGTCCAGAGTGGCCATTTTGGTGGCACCAGCAGGCCTCTGTCCTGAGGGGGAGCCATAGGGTTTTGGTGAATTGCTTTCTCCCATTTATCTGTGTAGAGAACCAAGGAAGATAGATGGAGGAGCACAAACCTGCAGGCGGAAAGAACAGAGCTTTGGAGGTGACACATTTGGGACTCAAGCCGGCTCCATCCAGAACACTATGTGGCCTTGGACTGCTCCCCTCTGCTGGACCTCAGTTTCCCTATCTGTAAAATGGGGAGCCTTACCACCTTTAGAAGTAGTTACACACAACTATGATAGTGCCTAGAGCATAATGAATATGAAATCATATGAACTATGATTGTGGTCAGGATGGTCATGAAAGTCTTAGAGGCCACCGTGCACTTTGCACAACGCCTGCTCATCCATCTGCAGCAGGCTCTCCAGACAGAGAGAAGCCCCACCATGAAGGGATGCTGAGCTTGTGGCTGCAAATACAGAGCCACCAAGCAGTGTTTCTTGAATGCTGACAAAGCAGAGAGGGAGAGAGAAGGTGTATTTGCAGGGGAGCCAGCGCGTCTTGGTCTCTACCCAGATTTAACGCCTTTTGCCACTGACTCAGCAGCCCCTCGGCTCACACACGTTGAGCACAGCGTAACACACCAGGAGCTTCACTCTCCACTTGACACGGGCTTTGGTAAGAGTCGTTCTACCTTTTTTTATCGGGATCCTGCCAGAAAGCAAACCACGCATGCCATGGTCTCTCCCTGGGAGGACGGCAGCAGTGTGGCTCCCAGCCCCGGCCTGGGGCTGCGGTCCGGGCAGGTGCCCAGCGACTGTCTGCTGTCTTCTCAGTGCCTCCTCCACACTCAGGAGTGCTCTGTGTTAAGACAGGGCCTTGCTATGCAGCACCAGCTGACCTGGAACTTGCTACGTCAGTGGTTCTCAACCTTCCTGATGCTGCGAGCCTTTAACACAGTTCCTCATGCTGTGGTGACCCCCAACCGTAGAATTATTTTCGTTGCTACTTCATAACTGTAGTTTTGCTACTGTTATGAATCGTAATGTAAATATCTGTGCTTCCCGACGGTCTTAGGTGACCTTCTGAATGAGTTGTTTGACCCTTCCAGAGGGGTCGAGACCCACAGATTGAGAAACACCATGCTATGTAACCTATACTGGACTTGAACTTGAATTGATTGATCCTCCGTCTCTGACATGGCAGATGATTCCCACCAGGGAGACTTAAGGTTTTCCCTAAACAAAAACAGCATCTTCTCTCTGGTTCTCAAAATAATGCAAGTACGTCATCACAAGTCACCCAGTGAGGGCCACTGCGGCTGCTCTCCTGTGTCTGTCAGGCACCCACATGACCCTGCTGCAGGTGCAGCCTGCCTTGCTGTCCACTGCGGTGATTTTCTCTGTTGGGGCTCACTTGAGCATTCTCACGGCCTCCCTCTTTGTTTGAGCTCAGCTCAGCTCACTTAACCAGGCTCCTGTTGTTACACATTTACATTATCTCTGTCTTCTTTTCCATTCTTTAACATCTTGTTTAAAAACAATTAGAGACTGCTATCTCGGGACTGGTGAGCCGGCTCAGGGGTCGAGAGTGCCGCTGTTCCTGCAGGGAACCTGAGTTGGCTTCTTAGCAGCCATGTTGGGCAGGTCACAACTACCTATAGCAGCCATGTTGGGCAGGTCACAACTACCTATAACTTCAGGGGACCTGATGCTCTCTTCTGCATTCATGTACACAAACCTGCATACATATATATTATAAAATAATAATAAATCTTTAGTAACAAGTGGCATATATATTATATGCATAATGACCTTGAAGCCTACCCATCTTTTCTTCCTTCTAATTGCCGAGTAGCCATCCATGGCATAACTGCACCACATCTATCAACCTTCCTCTACCTTAGGACCTTTCTGTAATTTAAAGTCTTATTACTATTCCTATCACAAAAAGCTGCTACCATTGATCCTGTAGAGCTTCCTGTGTCGACACACATTTGGATTTCCCGGAGACAACGATGCAGAGTTATCTCCTAGAAGGGCATTTAGTAAGTGAGGTCTGCAGTCTGCTGCCCTCTCATCTGACCTGCCCACCCACTCTCGGATTAGACCTTTCCATCCCGGGACTCCCCGTCTCTACTTTCATCTCTGCTCCGCTGTCCTCTAAAGCATCCCCCACCTACATTCTACTATCCCTTACCCGACCCTCAGCGGTCTTTGTCCGCTTTCATCTACGCTCTGCTATCTTCTAAGGTGTCCCCCAATCCATGTTCTGCTACCCCCCGACCTAAGTTCTGCTGTCCTCTAAAGTGTGCCCCACCTACATTCTACTATCCCTTAAGGCTCCCCCTACCCTCAGTGGTCTTTGTCTAGTTTCTCAAAAGGTGCTCAAGTTAAACACACAAAACTGGTGATTCAAAGCTAAGATCCATATTGAGGGATCTTTTGTCTTTCTGGACTTGGGTTCTCTTAATCAGTATAAAATTTTCCACTTCTAGCTATTTATCTTCAAATGTTCTAATTTCCCTTCTCCTTACAGCTGAATAAAAGTCCTTGTGTGCCTGTACCATGTTTTTATTACGTATTCATCAGCTGGTAGACATTGTAGTAGTAGCTTTTTTATTGCTGTGAATGGCGCCTAGGGAACTTAGGAGGAAGAAAGGTTTCTTCACTGGGTTTACAGTCTCGGAGGGTTAGAGTCCCTCACGGCACAGCTAGGGCGCAGTCGCAGGAACAGCTGGAGCAGCAGCTGAGAGCTCACATCTTGATCAGCAGGCAGGAGGCAGAGAGGGAGAGGAGAGAGAGGGGGAGGATGAGGGAGAGAGGGAAAGAGAGAGGGGGAGGATGAGGGAGAGAGGGAAAGAGAGGGGGACAACAGGAATGGTACAAGTCTTTTGAGGCCTCAGCACCTGCCTCTAGCAACACACCTCTTCCAACAAAGCCACGCCTCCTAATCCTTCCACCAGCTGAGAACCAAGCATCCAAATATAGGAGCCTGTGGGGGCCATTCTCATTCAAACCACCGCGTACATCCAGACTGATCTCCGAGAAAGCTAGAAACAGGCTACCACCTGACCCTGTATCATTCCTGGGTATATTCCCAAAGGATTCTGTATCCTACTGCAGAAATGCTCGCTCGTGACCAGACCTTTGTTTTGTTCAAGTGCTTCGGGGTGTCTCCTCCTCCACCTTTCTCTCCTTTCCAATTTGCTTCAGATACCAAACAATTGTCAAATGGTCCACATGGAGTTTGCTGGCAACTTCTCACATAGTTTTGTAAGAGGTTCTGTGACCACTCTCAGTTGGTCATTGTCAACTTCTGACGGCCCGCCACAGCATGCCTTGTCTTCAAGGCTCTCGTCTCCTTTGCAGACCTTTTCTTTTTAAATTTTTTGGTTCTGTTTTATGTGTACAGGTATTTTGCCTGCTTGTCAGAGCTCCCACCTCTCCACACTTCTGCACGAGGGGCTAAGTTCCAGCATACAGTGACTGGGGGACATGCTCACCCATAGCAATTACTTTAGTTTTGATTTTTAAACTATTTTATTTTATGTATATGGGTTTTTTGCTGGCTTGCATGCATGTCAGTGGAGCATATGTGTGCCTGGTGCCAGTGGGGACCAAAAGAAGGTGTTGGACCCCCTGTAGCTGGAACTACAAACAGTTGTGAGCCTCCATGTGGGTGCTGGGAATCGAGCCCAGGGCCTCTAGAAGAGCAGCCAGTGCTCTTAGCTGCTGAGCCATCTCTCCAGCTCCAGTAGTTACGTTATAAGGATTCTTGCTTCTTTACTTCAGTTAAGCACTAAAGTAACCTGGTGTGTGTGTGTGTGTGTGTGTGTGTGTGTGTGTGTGTGTATGTGTGTGAGTGTGTGTGTGAGTGTGTGAATGTGTGTGTGAGTGAGTGAGTGTGTGTGTATATGTGTGTATGTGTGAGTGTGTGTATGTGTGTATGTGTGTGTGTGTATGTGTGTGTGTGTGAGTGTGAGTGTGTGTGTGTGTGTGTGTGTGTGTGTGTGTGTGTGTGTGTATAGGAGGTGAAGGAGAAAGAATAGGAAAGCAAGGTTTCCTGAGTCAGCCAAACTTGCCTGGTTGAACACGGCAGTTGCCAGGCAGCCATTTGGCTCTTGAACACCAGGAAGACAGACACTGTGAAGTGAAATGTGTTGTAAAGACACGTGCTGAATTGCAAAAAAAGGGGAGGGTGTTTTGTATTGATTATACACTGAAGGTATTCTTAGATATATAGTAGGCTAAGCAAAAATACATTTCAGAAACTAACTTCACCTGTTTCAACGTACTTTTTAAAAGTGGCAACTGGAAATGTAAAATTGCCCCCTGTGGCTTCTTGTGTGGCTTCCACAGTGTGGAGTATGAGCAGTGCAGACCACTTTCTCACTCACAGCTCCTTGTGGTCAGCAGTGGGCACTGACCACGCAGAGGCCAGAGCCAGGAACATGACTCTTAGCCACCACATTAAAAGCAGCTGGTCTCTGTGGTTCTGCTCTCCACAGCCAGGGTCCAACCACAGGCCCCACAGCATGGTGGGGAAGAACTTGAGGCCAGCGTGGCCTTTGCTGGAGTCCTAGCTCCTCAGGACGTTCTTGTACTTCACCCACGTTTGTTCCATTGTCCACAGAATAGCAGGAGGGGGACCTATAACAGGGATACACCCCCATTTATTCAACTTTTCTCATACCTACTATGTGCCCTAAGAAAGCTTAGCACACATTGTGATTCACCTCTCCCTCACCTCCAGAGACACTATGCTAAAAAGAATAGTTGGGGATAGTACATTGTCCTGAGCACTTTTTAGGAGTCCACTGGTTCCCAGGGATGGATTTCTCCTCAGTATGACTGTGTGACTTCAGAGAAGTCATTTTCTTCTCTGTCTTGCAGATGGTGACATTCATTACCCGTCCCACTGGGCTGCTCCGAGGGTCAGCTGAGACGGTGGGAGTCAGGCACAGTTCTGGATCCATGAACTCTAGAGGCAAAGTCACTGTTCTTAACAGTATTATGGCACTAGTTACATTGCTGTTTTCAAATCGGCGTGATTCCAAAGGTGTCCCCAGAAGAATGACTGAACCAGAAGACAAGAAGGAAAGATCTGGAAGACTTCTGCAAGTGATGGAAGATAGCCTTGAGCCTATGAAGAGTTCATGAAAAATTCATATCCAAGTGGTGCGCATCCTGGCCAGCTGGGGCTCGTGCCAAGAAGGGCTGTACCTGGGCTAAGTCAGTCAAAGACATGGTGGACGCAGTTCCAATTGTTGCCCAACAGCCCAGGCTCCGTTCCCTGCCCACGTCCCTGGATACCGACCTTTGCTGGCATATGCCTGCTACCTTCTGCCTGTGGGCTTCTTCAGTCTAGACCAGTGATTCTCAGCTTTTCTAATGCTGTGACCCTTTAATACAGTTCCTTGTGTTGTGCTGACCTCCAACCATAAAATTATTTTCATTGCTACTTCGTAACTGTAATTTTGCTACTGTTATAAATCATAATGTAAATATTTTTAGAGATAGAGGTTTGCCAAAGGGGTCGTGACCCACAGGCTGAGAACTACTAGTCTAGTGGAAGCTGCCAGGCCTGAACTCAGGGCAAAGTTAACAGCACCAGAAGAGTGGCCATGGACTAGAGGTGAGCAGGTGCCATGGAGAAACCCCTCCATCCCTTGGCCCTGACCTTCAAAGCATGTTCTCTACCAACCGACACCCATATTTCTCAGTCTTGGGTTGCAGGTCCTTACAGTAACTATTAGTGTGATAAAGTACCCTTAGTTCACTGTCTTGGCCCCCCATGACCCTGCTGGTGTTGAGCACATAGACAAGGAAGATGAACTTTAAACTTTGCTTGGGGAACCCAGTTCAACATTCCCTTCCCAAGAGAATCCAGATTGGATGAGGTGGCACCTCGGCCTCCAGAACGCCCGCTCCTCCTGTGTGTCTTCTCTCCCACTCCATCCCCACATACCTGTAGAGCCACCAGGCTGAGAATAGTGAGCTAGGAACAAGGGAGCCAAAGTTTTCTGCTTCTTGGAAGTGAGCCAGAGAGGCTCTTGGTCCTTGTGATGGCTACTGTTGTTAACCTGACAAAGTCTAGGATCACCTGGGGAATGGGCATCCTGGGTATGGCTGTGTGGAGCCCAGACTGATTGAGTTAATAGAAGTTGGAAAACCCACCTGATGTGGGTAGGACCGTCCTGTGGGCAGGGATCCTGGACTATGTAACTGGAGAAAGGGAACTGAGCTACAGAAACACAGCTTCATCTCCCTCTGCTTCCTGATGGTGGATGTGATATGAACTCATATTCTTTTGTTTTTTTAACTTTTCTAATTTTTTTTTAATTTAACTGTCTTATTACACTGTGTATCCAGACTGTTCATTTGTCTGAACAACCTGAGGCATCTGACTTTGCAAGCGCTACATGTAAAACCTTGCTGTGTATTGTTGAATTGTTTTTGAGTCACAAAAAGACAACTTCCAAACCAGCGTTCTCCTTGAGGAGTGCATCTCCAGGAGGGCTAGGGCTGAAGAAAACCTCTGTCAGGAAGAGGACCAGGCCCAGTTTCGTCCCAGGCCTCGGACTTGTGGAAATCTCTTTCTATACCTAGACACAGACCACAGCACTTACATCAAGAGACCTCCATCCCTGCTTGTGCTGGCTGAGACTGGCATGCTTCACTCATTCTGGAATCCCAGTAAAACCAGTTCCAAAGGCAATTCAGAATGAACAAAACAAACAAAAAACCCAACATCTTTGGTTCGTCACCCAGATTAGCTATGATGTTCTTCGTTTTGTAACATCAAAAACACAATTCCTGAGTTTGGTTTGTGGAATCAGGCTCAGGATTTGCTAGCACATCTGCTTGTCATGTTGTTGGACTGCCCCTTTACCCTCTGAGCCTTAGTTCCTCTGTTTTCTCTACAGGTCAGCATAACAGCTATCACATCCTACAGCTGCTGTGGGGATCTGACATGGCACACATCAAACTCACAGAATAAAAGATGCAACACTGGACATCATTATCTGTGTTAGGGTTGATTGATTTTCTGAGGTTGCCTTGTTTCACACTGAGGAAATAGAAATCTGAGCTGTTAAATTTTTACTACTTACACATACTCGTAGCAGAACCCGGCTTTGATTGGTGGGCCTCAGAAGTAATGATAATGGCCTTGGTATAATTGCAGGCTAACATTAAAAGGATGTTCCCTCCTCTCTCCTTCTCTATGTCTTCTCTTCTCCATTGGTATGGTTGGCACCTGGGCACATGCTGGGCATCAGCATGCAGTATCTTGGCACTCTAGACTAAGAAAATACTCTTAACGTTTATTGATTCACACCCTTGCTTAGAGTCTCCCTAATTGTGGTGCTGGCCTGGGAGATGCCAGGGCTGAGAAATGAGAAGGGCTATTGGCACTCTATCCTCCGTGCTGCAAGAGGTTTGGCATTCCTGGCCCTTGGTGTTAATGGCAGTCATGTCCTTTCAGCCCTCACAATAGCCTTTGATGCCCTCCCATGTGTCTGCACATCCCAGGAGGGGTTGAGGCTGCCATCATTCCAGTGAAACTGGCTGATGGAACTTTTCAAGCTTTCCTGGCTTACAATCTTAGGTCAGACTCTCCCTTCAGCCTTCTGAAGCTCAGTTTCCCAGGCTGTCAAATGGGAGAGTCATCATCCCCAGCCACTGGATTGTCAGAAGGTCCTAGAGGGGGTGTGTGTGGGACATGAGTAGTATGTATGAGTGGCACACAGAAAGTGCTCAACATGTAGAGATGTAACACAGGGTGCAGGCTCCAACTCCCCCTTTTCTACTGGTTGTTTCTCGATGTGACAGGGCCAAGGGGGCCATTCACAGCTTTCCAGACTTCATTCTGGTCTAATTGGAGTCTTTGTGGAGTGAAGTCCAGTATTGAATTTGGCTTGTGTCTGACAGCTCCCTCAATCACGGCTAACAGAACTTGCTCTGCCCATGCATGCATGATACAGGGGGGATTCTTGGCCTGGGCTCAGAGAGGATTGCTGGAGAAAATGTCCCATTCAATTAAGGCTGATTGGCCCTGACAGTTGTCTGGGTGAAGTTTATAAGGTACATCTAATCTGCATGCATCTGGTCATAAAAATGCAAAACAACCCTTTCCCACCCAAGTTCTGACTCCAGATGTGGCTGACTCCAGATGTGGCTGCCTCACAGTGATTGGCATCGTGGGGTTTTTTTTTGTTTTTTGTTTTTTTTTTTTTTGCAGCTGTCCTACATTTTAAATCTTTTTCTATTTAAAATATATTCATCATAATTATGGAATGCAATAAACAAACTTCGGCCTGATGACAAGCTTTAAATATAAGAATGCTTCAGCTTAAAATAAATGCTGTGATTTTTCAGCCCAGGACGGGGCCTGCACTGGCAAGCATCCTCCAGAGGAGCCCTGACCTTGTCGCTGTCGACCAGAACCAATTTCTCTCCAGTACTGGCTGATATTTGGGGACAAAGGGAGAAAAATTAAAAGAACTATTTATATCAGATTTTAAAAATGTGCACAGTTCTTTAGAAAGTCATTCTTGTAGGATGGAGAAAAAATGCTGCATTCCAGTTGACCGTGTCTCGAGAAGTCCTGTGGCCCAGGTGTTTCTGTCCGCACAGAGAGTTTGCGGGACACTGGGGCTGACCAGGTCACCAGAGTTTACATCCTAGCTTCCTCATTCCATGTTGTTACTGGGAGCAAAGTGTTGCTGTGTGCCTCAGTTTCCTTAGTTAGAGAACGGAAGGTGGTAAGGGTGCGTATTTCATAGTGTAACTATGAAATCAGGGGTTCTGGAGGAAGAGTACGTAGAACTAAGCCAGCCCTTAGATCTGTTGGCTACTGGCTGACCATTGTCATCTGGTCTCTTCCCGTGTGTCCTTTAAAGGGGAAACTCACGTTTCCAGAGGAGACGTCATTTGCACAAGTCTCATGACGAGGCTGAGAATAAAACGCTGATCATTTGGCTTCACTCATGGACATGCGAGTGTACGGTCAGCTTGGGTCACACTGGTGTTTCCTTCTCAGTTGAAAGTCTAGTTGATGGTTCCGACTGCATACTCATGACGGCTGCTTCGACCCTGCCAAATCTGTCTACACTGCCGCTGTCCACACTGATCCTGTCTACACTGATCCTGTCTACATTGATCCTGTCCACACTGATCCTGTCCACACTGATCCTGTCTGCACTGCTCCTGTCTACACTGATCCTGTCTACACTGATCCTGTCTACACTGCTGCTGTCTACACTGATCCTGTCTACACTGATCCTGTCTACACTGATCCTGTCTGCACTGCTGCTGTCTACACTGATCCTTTGTACACTGATCCTGTCTACACTGCTGCTGTCCACACTGCTGCCGCTGTCTGCTCTGATGTACCATGTCTACACTGATGGATGCCATCTCTTCCAGTGCCTTTTCTTCATTCCACTTGGGTCCTGATGCAGCGTGGGTGAGAGCGCATCCGTGGGCCTTCTCTGTGGCCCCTGGAACCCCTCTTTATCTTTGATCCATTTAAATGAATTTGTAATTGACAGTTAAAGAACTAACCTCTCTGCTTAATTTTAGATAAGTCGGCGCGTTCCCAAGCTGCTGGTTTTTTAGCCACTCCTGGACCTCAGCCATGACCTCATGATTCTGTCATTAGCAGTGTGGACAGCTCTGCTCCTCAGAAATCCAGCGCTATCCACGGTTCGTGTCAACAGTCTGCTCCTCTTTAAAGTGGCACAGCCTCTGAGTTCCCAAGTGTCTGCTGCTAAATTTGGACCCTGTCTTTGGTAATCGTGCTCCTATTAGGCTGATGAGAGAGTTAGCAGAGCTGGGTCTTTGGGCTTCTGCCCACAGTGTGAGCCAAGCAGGAAACGAGTCTGTGAACTCGACTTCTGAGATGTGGAAAAGGCCTGTCCATCACTTGGCTCATGGCAAGGCTCACTATCAAAATAACACATGCTGCCTTTCCCAGGAGATGGACTCCAGGCCTGGCAAGACCCCAGAATCCAGCAGGAGTGAAAGCCTTTACTGGAAAAGGGGTGGCTGTGCTTTGATTCTCCTGGAGTCCTGGCCGTGGCCCTTGTGGTGGCCACAGCCTTGCCTGACAGGCTAAACATACTCCTGTTTGTGGGGATGTGGCATGGAAAGTCAACAGAATATGACCTCTGGAGGCGAGTGAGCCCAGGCTCACACACTTATGACCTCTGGAGGTGGGTGAGCCTAGGTTCACACACTTATGACCTCTG
>CABHPQ010155042.1:4935-20244 GCA_902168405.1 Peromyscus aztecus
TGAGGGGCGAGTTAAGAGGTGGTGGGGTTCCGAGCCACCCACTGCCCCCTTTACTCTGTTGGATGGAGTTAAATCGGTCGTCCTTCAAGGTTAGCTACAACTCACACGCTTTGGGAAGTCTCGACAATGAATTTGTATCACCCAAAGTCACATTGATAGGGAACAAGTGGACTGATCGGCTACTTATATATTCAGTACTGTAAAGACAAATAGTGCTCCACATTGCTACTGTGTATACGCTGTTAATGGTTTGTCTGTTCTCCGTTAAAACCCCTCTCCCAGACCAGATACAGCAAAGGACACCAGCAACAACTAACTTGAAGAAACAAAGCAATAAATAAATAGCTTGACTTACCTTTTCTTTTCTTTTTCTCTTTCTATTTATTTATTTTATTTTTCAAAACAGGGTTTCTCTGTGTAGCCTTGGCTGTCCCGGAACTCACTCTGTAGACCAAGCTGGCCTGGAACTCACAGAGAACTGATTGCTTCTGCCTCCCAAGTGCTGGGATTAAAGGTGTGAGTGACTACTGCCTGTCTTGTTTTTCACACCTGAATTCTTTATATAATATTTTTTAGGCTAAAATTAGATTGTACTCAAGGTAGCCAAGTGCACATGTGGGTTTTTTTTTTTTTTCTTCTTGGAGGTGGCTTTTCAGATACCTCAGTTCTTAGGTAGTTTTGAAAAAAATGAAATAATATTTTTTTTCCAACTTTTTGCATCTCAAGAAGTCACAAGTTGGTCTGACTTCCTCTAGAATATGGCACAATGTAGGGATAATCCCATTTTCTTGTGAATTTGACTTTCAGATGATTGTATCTAGCTATATTGCCTTTAACCACAGTCAACATTGTAGACACACACAAACTCTCTCTCTCTCACACACACACACACACAACACACACACACACACACACACACTTTATACATAGCTCTATTATGTATATCATAACTGTGAGTCATGTATAATGTGCTGTAGTAAGTTGTACATAATCACATAATTGAGATCAAATTGTTAGTATTAAAAGGAATAACATGCAATAAACTGCTTTTTAATCTCCCAAATGTCAAATAACTTGCACATAACTTCTCAAACTTTTCAATTTTGATTCACAATGAAAGATTAAAGATATTTTCAGGTAATAAAGTCAATAAATAAAAAAGTATAATTTGACTGTTTAGTTAGCTCTAAAACAGTTCTGATTTATTTTTATGAAAGTTTAAAATTTATTTAACTCAGAATTTAATATATAATTGCAGAATTTTTGACACATGGGAGTGTCAGTAGAATTTTAATTTCCTCAATTGTGCTTAAAACAAAAGCAACAAAAATCAAGAAAAGTTGAGATTTGGTCTTCCCTTATACTAAGATTGTTGAAGGACGAGAGGGTGGTGAATGTTCTATGCTTTATCATAATACTTTATCTTAACACTATAAAATATTGCAGCTCAGAATAAGATGATTTTATCACTATCTCTGGCACTTACTCAAATGTTATTTTGAAATAATTTTAATTTTTTTTGTTAAAAACATATGTTATTACTACTAAGATGATGATTATTATGTGTGATCTGTATGCATGGGGGTACATGTTCCCAGCATATGTCAAAGGAAAACTTCATGGATTCTTTTTCTCCTTCTGCCTTTGTCTGGATTCTGGGAATCAAACTCAGATCTTCAGGCTTGCATTCCCAGTACTTTACCAGCTGAGACACTTCATCAATCCAAATTCTTAATATTTACTCTGTTTAAATATGATGGAAAAATATGATGCAGACTTGGTGTTGTTTATCTCATGCAAAACAAATATGCGGGTATGCTTTTAAAGGAAAGAGTGCTCCTGGATTGGAATGGACAGGACTCCTACCAAAGCCAAGCTACAGCTTCAATGCAGTCCTCGTCAGAATTTCAAAGACAAGGCCTTAGAATGTAGCTCTGCTAGTAGAGTCCTTCTCTGGCATGCACAGGACCCTGGGTTCCATTCCCAGTTCTACACAAACCAGGAGTAATGTTGCACACCTATGATCCCAGCACTTGGAAGTGATAGCAAAAGGTCAGAGTAATCCTTGGTGACATAGGGAGTTCCAGATCAGCCTTTGAAAGATATATCGAGATATATATATTGCCTTTCCTGGAAGTCACTTTGTAGACCAGGCTGGCCTCGAACTCACAGAGATCTGCCTGCCTCTGCCTCCCGAGTGCTGGGATTAAAGACATGCACCACCACCGCCTGGCAAACTAATAAAGGTTTTCTTTTTCTTTCTTTTTTTTTTTTTTTTTGAGACAAGGTTTCCCTGTGTAGCTCTGCGCCTTTCCTGGAACTCGCTTTGGAGACCAGGCTGGCCCATGGTTCCTATATTTTTAAGTAATTCTTAAAGTATAAATATTATCCCAAAACTTATAAGATTAATATATATATTTTAAACTTTTTGTCATGTTATTAATTGTTATGTAGAGTACTAATTCTAGAAAAAAGCTTCATTTAGCTTCATGTACATGATTTCAGGTTTGAGTCTCTATCAGGTAACTAGGAATTAAGTTTTTGTACTCTGGATGTACATAACAAATATTGATTCTTCAATGTCTTTGAGATCTGCTGAATATGACATTTAAAATGTTTAAGTTTTCTGCTATGAACCATGGCTACACCTAACAATGACCTTTGAAGTATCCAAAACGATGATAGCCCACAACCAGGATTCCACTTGGACTATGATAATTCCACTAAGCTGACAAACACCACCTAAAGATCAGGTTTGGACTACAGAAAGTTCAGACAATCTTGAGGTAGCTAGCTAAGATGATCCAACCTCATAGCCTATTTTAACTAGGACATGAGACAAGCCCTGTACTTTCCCATTATGAAGAGACTGGATAACAAATCATATAGCTACCTCTCCCAGGTCTTGACAATTAACCCAAATTTTTCTTTTCAGGATCCCCTAAAGATACCATTGCCCCTAAATAGTAAAAATAAATTTAAGAACATGATGCCCACATTCCCAAGAGGTAGGGTGGGTGGTTTTTGGTCTTTCAATGGGTTATGGGTATTTGTCATCCTTCAGGGTGGTTTTTTGGAAGTTGTTATTGTTAATGGTCAGGAAAAAAGCTGAACAAAGAAGAATAGATTCAGAGTTCTTGTTTTGAAAAAGAAAAACGGGGAATGTAGAAATGATAGGATAAAGGGTAGATTATTAAATCTACTCTGAAAATAAAAAGAGGGAAATAGATATGATAGGATAAAAGGGTAGATTATTGAGTCTACTTTTAAAAAGCAACTACTTGTTTTAAATATTTTACATTGATATGAATCTTTGTATATTGATACAGAGTTGAGATTATTTTTGTTAGAACATACTGTATATACATTTCTAATCTTGTTCAAGGTATTATATCTATACAGCTCATTTAACAATATAATGCAAATTTCTAGTCCTTGAAAGTTATTATCATAAACTATTTAGAATAATAAGGAAATGCAGGTTAGTAGTTAGTTGCCTATTACATTTAAACTTGGAATCATGTTAGGTATGTTTTCAAGGTCAAACAGAGATATATTTTAGAAAGATAGGTAGTCTTCAAACACTTCTGAAATCTACAGACTATGGCATTTAAGATGTTTTAATAATAAGCTCTTTTTTTATGATGAGACATGTTTGCTTCTGACAACACAAATCTACTTCTGAGAAGATAATGGACATCAAAGAAACTCCACATGAAGTTTAAGTTCTTTGTGGCAAAAGTTAGCCAGTGGACTGCTGACAGTATGCTGTCCAAATTGGACAAGCAGAACATAAAAGAAAGTGACTGCGAGCTTTGCCAAGACAAGGTAGGACAGCCCTTCACAGAAAAGTCTGTCAAATATGCTAGGCCTGTAGGCTAAAGATGGATGCCCCAATGTTGCAGAGGAACCTTGGATGACTGTCCAGGCAGCCAAATGTTTCTGTCATTTTTTGGAAATCACTTGCTGGCACTTCTTACTTACTCAGGTAATATTATTTCCTTCTCCTTCTTGGGTCTCTGATGGAGTTAAGACTATAGTTATAGTTTTCCTTATTTCCAGATTCAGAAAAGAAATTCACTAAAGAAATATGAAGTGTTAAAGGTTGAGAGACTTTAAAAGATAATTTTGGTATTGCAAGTGTTAGGGTCTAAGAGAAGCCTCCTAAAAGAAGAACAACAATCACGTATGCAACCAACAAGAGCCTTTATTAAAAAACTGCCAACATGTTGGGGTAGCAAATGGTGACCCCTAATGAAGGTCACAAGCCCCTTTTAAGCAGAGTTAGGGGAATTCCTGGGAGGAGGGATTAGTCTGGAGCTGATTGATGAAGAAAAGATTAGTCTGAGGGCTGATTGGTGGGAGGCTCTAGTGGTTAGGGACTTTCCAGTGGCAGGGTTGGGAAAGCTACCTTTAGCTAGCAGAAGGCTGTGGGGTGCCTGCTGAGCCAGCAGGAGGCTGTGGGGCACCTGTTGAATGATTGCCCCTGAGCTGTGGTCTTCCTGAGAACTGCTTGCTCAGCTCCAGACAGTTCCAGAAAACCAAAACTAAGGCCTGGTCCCTGGCAGGGCTACTAGAAATCTGTCAAGGCTCTGGTCTGGCTCCCTGACCCTCTCACAAGTTTAGAATAGAAAGTGAATTAGGTACAACCTTTTAGACTCACCAAGATAGGATAGATATGAAGTAGTTTCTCTAAATTTGTCAGTTGTTAATGGACTAGATGTTGTTAATGTAATTACTGCTTGTATATATTGTATATATTATACTTACTGTATATAGTTTCTCTTATATTAGTTATAACATTCTTTTTTGTTTTAGGCATAAAAAGGGAAATGTGGTGATATTTTGTTTGTTATCTAACAAATAAAGCTTGCCTAAAGATCAGAGTGCAGAGCTAAGCCACTAGTTAGCCATAGAGGCCAGGTAGTGGTGGTGCACACCTTTAATCCCAACACTCGGGAGGCAGAGGCAGACAGATCTCTGTGAGTTAATGCCACCCTGGGCTACACAAGATTGATCCAGTCTAAAAGAGAAACAGAGCCAGGCAGTGGTGGCACACACCTTTGATCTCAGCACTTAAGATCTCATGCCTTTAATCCCAGCACTAGGGAGGTGGAGACAGGAAGTGATATGGCTGGGCAGAGAGAGGAATATAAGATGGGAGGAGACAGGAGTTTGCTCTCTTTCAGGCTGAGGAGTTGGATAAGTAAGAGGTGATGGCTGTGGCTTCCTTTTTTGTCTCTCTAATCTTTCAGTATTTACCCGTATATCTGACCCCAGGATTTTATTATTAAGACCAATTAGAATCTGTGCTACAAAGCCTTGGAGTATAGAGCTTTGCTGAGTTCTGTGAGCTGTTACAGGGCATTATTAAAATACAGCAGGCAGTAAGGACCATTGTATTTGGAGTCAGCATGGAAGAAATAAAAACAGTTTCGAGACCCCCAAAATTGTATTTAAAATCTGAAGTAAGAGCAAGGTAAGGGACTTTGCCTCTACCAAGTGACTTGCAGCATAGTTTTGATGGTTGATATAAAAACAAACAAACAATAACAAAACAAAAACGAAAACAAACAAACACATCAAAACCAAGATGGCTGAATGGGTTGAGGTGCTTGCCTAGAATTCTGGTGACTTAAGTTTGATAACTTAGGTCATACCCACAGTGTGGAAGGAGCAAACCAACTCCTGAGTGTTTTTCTCTGGCCTCCTCAAGTACTACCTCCCAGGCTTTTGCCCACCCATATTCTACCTGATTCCCTGTCCCCACACAAATAAAGAAATGAAATACTTGTTTTTACAGAACTGCATGCCCTGATACCAATCTTAACAGAGAAAACTCAAAAGCAACATAGAATTTTTCAGCATAGAATCTTTGATTAAAAATATATATAAAACTGAGAAAAATTGCTTTGAACTTTTAAAAGCATAATTAAATGATGTCAGGAATCACACTTTGTTTGAAAGACTTTAATTAGATATAACAGGGACATTTCTTTTTCGAAGAAATAGTTTTCATCACGAATGACCATATTTCGTTCAAATGTCTCATTTATTTAAATGTTATTTTCCTATCCTAGTTGTGGGTTACTGTCTCAAGGACAGAGGCCTTTTTGTATCTTAACAGGAAAGTGATTGAAGTCATAATGAATGTGTTAGGAGTCTCCTAACATTTTATAACTGGGGGATAATGCATACGTCAATAAAGAGGATAAAAAATAAGCATGTAACTTAAGCTTTAAGGAATTATGACAACACAGTATAAACCTAACGACTGCATTTAACTTAATAAGCAAACAATGAAGCCACCGTAACAGCTTTGCCAATTTGGGAAAGTGAAGGGTAGTGAGTCAATGTGATGGTCAGTACTTCCTACCTTTAAAATAAGCTGGATACAGAAACTTTATAAATAGATGTTTTACATTTCCTCTCCCTCATCATTAAGAGGAGGGTGATGTAACAGGGGGCTGGCCATTAGCACATGTAAAATGGTCCAATTCTAAGGAGACCTGTATAAATCACTATGGTATAATCACCAGTCCGTAAATCCATCCTTTCAGTGGATTTGAATAATGAGCCCCATATGCTGAGGAGACTTAGTAGGTAATTGTGGTGGAAAAGAATTGGCTGAGCACAGAGAGGTGCAGCAGAATTAGATACTGAATTGTAAAGATGAGAATCTGAAATAACAGGAAGAAAAATACATTATAGGGATGTGCTGTACAGTGCTGAACTCATAGTTAGCCACATGGTACTGTGCACTTACAAATTGGTAGAGGTGTAGGTTTTGTGTTTTGTTCATCCAATCATTTTTTTTTTCTGCAAGGATGTGCTGTGTATCTCAGAATATTAATGAAGCACATTTGGAGTAGTCTCTTACAATTTATATGGGCAAGGTTATATGGGTAAGGTTTAGTAGTTCTCTGATTTCCAAATTACATTTATAAGTATATACAGTTACTTGTCAGCCATGTTCTTTCTCATTTTATTCACAATATCTGGAGAATGGAAACAAAATGAGTTCGTTTTATATATCTTGAATATACCACCACTACTATTGTAGGTAGTTGGTTAAATAGGTAGTTTTTATTCTATGATTATACATAATAAGATTCTTTTCCTAGCTAGAAATAAATGTACTTTATTTCTTTAAACAAAGATATATTTCATTTTAGTACTGGGAGGTTGATGCCCTGTGTGAATGAGTATCTTTGTGCAGGCCCATCATTAGCGTAGTACCCACTCAGGTTGGGATCAATTTTAGATGTTGATTTGTATGGTGTCACCATTTTTGTCTTCAAGGTGATTGACAGATGGGTAGAAGCTATGCTTGAAGAAACAAGCATTAAGTCTTGATTTGTGAATCATGCCCCCTCCGTCTTTTCAATAGTTCCATGAATGCACATGGTGCAAATATAAGGGAAAAATATAAAACAATCATAAAAAGCTTGTCCTGGTCACATTAACCCATCCTAAAAATGCCTGCCTTGGTGATCTCATAATATTCAGTTTGTGTGAGAAGTGAATCAACATCCTTTCTTATTTTGTATGTACTCGATATCTATTAACATGTGGACTTTAAATTCTAATTATTCTACTCATGAGTTATACTGATTACTAATATCTGTTATGGAATGTGGTACTCCAAGTTGAGTCTTATACCCTACATGGGACTCATACAGGTACTGCCTGGAGCATTTCTAATTATGCCACCAGTATAAAAATTTATCAGCAACTTAGGGGGATTCTCAAACTATTTCATCTGATACAGTTGTAAACAAAAGTAAATAAATAATAAAACATCATATCCACATTACACAATCCACTGTGTGACTAATAATGTTTATAAGCTGATAAAATGTGAATATATTCTTTCTCAAAAGCATTAAAAATAATAAGATAAGCCGGGCGGTGGTGGCGCACAACTTTAATCCCAGCACTCGGGAGGCAGAGGCAGGCAGATCTCTGTGAGTTCGAGGCCAGCCTGGTCTCCAAAGCGAGTTCCAGGAAAGGCACAAAGCTACACAGAGAAACCCTGTCTTGAAAAACCAAAAATAAATAAATAAATAAACAAATAAATAAATAAAAATAATAAGATAAAATAAATACATAGAATGAATCTCTTTGTCTGTGTTGCTTGAATATATCTCCTGCCTAAGGAATTTCAAGGTATGCCAAATACTTCCAGAATTTTTCAATGAATTTATTTTTATTAAGTGCATAATGTATATTTTTAATTACTATTTTTTGTTTATGTATTTATTGACAAAGTTTCATATAAGTGCCACTGATGGACACAAACATATATTTGAGGGATATGTTGACTCCATTGGTATAAGAATATTTCAAAACATATTTACTCTCATATTAATGATGGGTACCTAATTGGATTCAGATTTTGTCACTACAATAGAATATTAAGCAATGCCAACCATTTTATTTGCTTGGAAAGTTTTTGTATAATAGATATATAATAGGGAAATAACTAGACTGAAGGATATGTGCTTTTAGATTTTGACTAGAATACTAATAATATCTATCAAAACCACAAAAAACAAAAAACCAAACTCCCACAGGCACTATGGAAACAGAGTACTAGTTACAGTGACTACAGCCTATGAGAATGAGAGTTGGGATTGGTTTGTAGTTTGTCAGTAATTTTCCTTCAGAACGACATTGTAAACCAAACACACATAGTCTCATTGTTTAAATCACGTGGGCCTCCAATTTACAATTGCCTCAGTGTCTTGAGTTCTACTATTACAGGAATTTGCCACCATACTCATTAGAAAGATGAATTTTATTAGCCAATTACAGCCTGCTTGACAAAAAAATATATAGGAAATAGTAAGTATTGCTATATCAAAATTGATGAAATTGTGAGGATAAAAGATCTATACATCACAACGACTAAGAGTTGCTAAAATATTAATTTTGAGTAATAGATTACATACAATTATAGAAGGTCAGTAGTGGATCAAAAGTCAAGGCGTAGAACCTAGAATTCACTGGGAGGTGCCGGGAAGCAAACACTGATTTGGGGTGAGACTTTGAATACGTGAAAGAAAATTATAGAAAGTAAAACTGAAGACGAACTCATCAAGAAGAACGAGGTAAGATGCTTAGATGCTTCTGTTTTGAGACCAGAATAATACAGGCTGAGCAAGGAGAATAGCCACCAATGTGAAAAGGCTACAACAAATTTAAGATTGTGGAGACAGACTCTGAAATTTATCATGAGACCAGAGAGCGGAGGGATGTGCACATTTGCAGCTACTGCTTCCTGTTTACCAATAGGGGTTGGTCCCTAAATGAACAACTCAAAACCTTATAAACCAGGCCCTCAGGCTTGTAAATCTGCAAGGCACTTTAAAAATAGGTCAGCAGAAACCAAAGAGAAATAAGGGGTAAGCAGTTTATCTGTTGTCCAGACATCTGCCCCCACAGTAAGCTGTCAAAGGAAATAACGCTTTGGAAGCCAAAGTCACCCAAGGGACTAATCAGCTTAAACACACGACAAAAGTCACGCAGTCGACGGCAAAGCGCTAGCAGTGTTAACTCACTGCCTTGCCTGCCAAGAAGCCATGCAGCCCTGCCAGAATAGTAAGGATGCTTCCCGCGTTGAGCTACTGGAGTCTTTGAAAAGGCCTTCCTTAGTTCTCCACTAAGTAGGAGGACAGAGGAGCTTGAAAACCCTCCGAACAGGGTGGTAGCCACATTCATGAAGGTTGGCTGGTCCCGGTGCCAAGGAACGGTAGTTACAAGCGGATGTGGGAGTGTTTAGGGACAAAAAGCTTGTGTCAATCACCTCTGTCGACCTCAGTTCACTTTTTGTGCTTGCCTTCTTTTCTGTTTCTAGCAATGTGAGAAATTCATGCCTGCTCAAATTGCTTAAGGATCACTCTTCTTTCTGACTCTTGATTTCTCTGATGTTCATGCTAGAATTTCATAAAAAGCCTTATGTGACTTCATTTCACTGCCTTATCTCTTTCCATCATATTTTAATGTGAAGCTGCTAAAGAGTGAGCATGAATTCAAATATGAATGACTCATTACTGTGAGCTATTATTCCCGTCTCCTTGTCACTCTGTTCATCGGTGTCACCAGTTAAATTTTACTTCATTTCCTCTACTTCTCAGCTGACAGCAACAATGAAGCCAGGATTCTGTAGTCTTGATTGTTCTGAACATGACATTTTGTGTTAGTAACTTTATTAGTTACTCTATTTGCGGCACTTTACATTTGAGATAATCTTGGGGGTTGTTCTTGTATCTTTGTTCTGCACATTTCAGTGTATTCTCTTAATAATCTTAGAGTGTACACATGTGAAAGCTTCCTGTCCCTTTTATTTATTTAACTTTACCTTACGTTTACTATCATTTTTTGCATATGTGTTCAGACATATTTCTTACTTACAGTTCAAATGCATATTTTCCCAGTTTGTTGATTGAATAGAGTAAATAATACTATTATAAGCATGCACTTCTGATCTTAACAGCTTTCCATTTAAACTTCTTTATTTAAGGATTAATTTAGCACCTAATGCATATAATACAATGTTCTAGGCACTAGAAATTTGATAGCAAATGAAATAGACAAATGTAATCTCTTCTACAATGGGTCTTACTTCTTACAGAAAGAGACAGGTAAAGAATGAACTATGATATGTCATATGACTGCAATACATTCAGATGTCAAGAAAAGGTAGGGGTGGCTTGTAATTTAAACTGGACTTAGAGACAGTCTCATTGAGAAAATGGTATTTAAGCAAAATCTTCAAGGAGTGGAAAGATCAAGACAAGGGATCATGAAGATGGAACAGCAGGCTGAAAACCCCTGAACAGGGTTCTCAAGAGACAACAAGGAGTTCAGAGATGCTCTGCAGGGTGGGGCAGTGAGAAGGAAGAGGGCACAGAGATTGAGTAGAGGTGGGAGCAGTCAGAGCTGGCCACTGTAGGACACTCCTAAGGACTTTCTGGACTTTATTCTAAAGAAGACATAGGAAGTACTTGAGAGATAAATGACAAGATTAAGCATATGTGTAGGTAACACGCCAGCAGTCAGCAGAGGTGTGGATAAAACAAAAAGCAGACTGACAGTGGAGAAGGTGAGAGCACACCTAAGAGAATATCTTCTTTTTTCTTTAATGTGATCTCTGTAACTTTACAAAATTATTGGAACTTTAACATGTCTGGGAAGGTCACTAGTAGAAAAAGTTTAGTAGAAAAATAGCACATTATTTTAGAATTGGGACTGGAACCTGAGAATCAGTGATTATCTCTCACTTGAGGGCCAGGCAGATGGTGCAAACCTTTGATCCCTGGCACTTAGGAGGCAGAGGTAGGTGGGTTTCTGAGTTTGAGGCCAATCTGGTCAAAAAAAAAATCTCACTTGAGAGTTTGTTTTACCTTTAGCAAGTAACTTAACCTCCCTCATTCTGGAAGTTTCTGTTTGAAAGACATAACAGGGAACTGCCTATCTTAAGAATACTTATGGAGATCAACTGAGATAACATACGTGAAGTTCTTTGAGTAATTTCTGTCAAACAGTGACTACTTATTAAATGTAGGCAACCATTAATTTCTAATTTCTTTTTATCTCATCATTTATGAGGGAATGTTAATAAGGGATTGTAAGCATAGTCCATCTTTGCTAAATTTCAAAGCATTGTTTGGGAAATCATAAGCCCTCATTTCAGCATTGGAAATGCATTTTTGAATCAGAAAACAGTTAAGTATGAAAGAAAGCTTTAAGGCAAAGGATTCTCATCTGCGAGGTGGTGGCCATTTAGTATGCAGTTTCGATTTATTCTCTTGGCTTCTATTAACTGTACATAGTACATAATATCACAGAGACTTTGCAATTTTTTTATATTTACTATTCATTAGCAAGAGCTCCTCGGGAGAGAGTGGAGCCTAGAGGTCATCTACCTCATTTTCATTTTGGATTAGTTTTTATCTTGTACCCCTCTTGTGTGAACAACAACAGCTGCTGTAAGTTTATGATTACAGTAACCATGTCCGCATCCCTTTTCATCCTCTGCTTCATAATTCTTTCCATGTTTTCCTCTGCACCTTTCCCTGAGCCTTGATTGTCAAAGGGGTTATTATCGATGTCATGTTCTGGAATGGACACTCAGTACTTTATTCCCAGCTCCTTTGACCAGTCAACTACAAGTACTGGGTACATACTCAATAGACTTTTTAGTCTCCCACAATGACACTTGCACAGCTATGTATAATGCTGGTCTATTCTCAATAGCTTGAAAATGGAATCAACCTAGATGACCATCAACAGATGAGTGAATGAGAGAAATATGGTATATTGAATGGAGTGCTACCTACCAGTGAGGAAAAATGAAATCAGGAAATTTACAGGTAAGTAGATAGAGACAGAAAATTATACTGAGTGAAACAATAGACACAGGAAGAGAGACACCACGTGTTTTCTCTTCACTATGTGAATCTTAGCTTCAGGCCTGCTATTTCGTTTCTTTAATCAGGAATATGAGCAGAATCCAGGAAACTGGGATGGAATTTTTTGTTGGATGTGGGTACCATATTAAGGGGATGGGCTTAAGTTACAGATAAAAGAAATATTGTGTTGCAGAATAATAGTGGTAAAAAGATGTACATGGAAAAGATACCTGGAAGCTTAGGGGAGAACATGGGGTAAGGTGGAGAGCTCACCCACAGGAACAATATACGAAATGCCACATGGAAGCTATTTCACAGTACAGTTAAAAAAACTGTAATTACAGGGATAATAAGACATACATGGCATAAAGTAAAAGGGGAAAAATAAAGGGAAAAATGTTGAGGAGAGGCTAGTGAGTAGACCAACTAAACTAAATATGCATGAACAAATTTCACAGAATCACACTAGTCAGTAAGTTAGTTTCAGAACACAACTGAAAAAAAGAATTCAAAGCACAATCACCTAGCATAAGTAGACAGCGTAGGTACCAAAAGACACTGACTATCAAATGAAACTTGCAGCAGGTATAACATACTTCCATTAGAGTTATCGATCAGAGATTTCTCAGGCTATTGCCGTTTCCTTTGATCACCAATCATGGCTACCTTATTGTTGTGGATCTACAGCTTGTCTGCAGGGCATAGAGAAAACAATCTCAAAGCAACAAGAATTTTCTCTTCTGACTGTCTTTCATAGTGCCAGGAGGTTTTTATGAGGGATTCTGGGAAAGAAACAACATCAATGGTCTTGCCCATGTTGGACTCTCCATGCTGCAGCATCAACCTTCCAGGCAATATGTGCCCACTGATGCAATAGTGGCAAGACTTTATGGAGTAACCAACCACTTTCTGCTTAGAATTTGAGGCCTACTTCAGAAGAGGAAAATTTATGTATGGTACTGTCATGGCCTAAATCATGGCTGGAGAAGTCATAGGTCCTAATATAGAGCTTGCTATGTTATTGTGCTAGTTAGTGGGTTGTTATTTTTGTTGATGTCAACTTGATACAAGCCAGAGCCATTTGGGAAGAGGAAATCTTAGCTGAGATGATGTCTCCACCAAATTGGTCTGTAGGTAAGTTGTGGGGATATTTTCTTGATTAAAGATTGGTGTGGTAGGGCCCTGCCCTCTGGGGGTGGTGCCAACTCCAGGAAGGTGGTGCTGAGTTGTCTAAATAAGCAAACTGAGAAAGTCATGAAGAAGACGCCAGTAAGCAGCATTCTTTCACAGTCTCTGCTTCTGTCCCTGGCTGCAGGGTCCTGCTTTGAGTTTTTAACCTCGACTTCCCTTAATGATAGACCATAAATGGTGAGGTGGAATAAAATCTTTCCTCCCAAGTTGCTGTTGGTTATGGGCAGGTGTTTTGCTAAGTAGTCATGTTGTCAAATTGTCATTTAAATATCTATATTTATATCTATACACCTAGGATTCTTTCAACTTCTGTCAGGGAAGCTTCTTTTAATCAGTAGGTAATAATCAGTGGAGAGCATTAGCTGGGTGATATAACAATTTTATTTCTACTCTTTTAAGAAACATAGATATATTTATTTGTTTAGTTTTTTGTTTGTTTTGTTTGTGTGTATGGGTGTGTGTTACACAGCAATTGTGTGTACATAAGAGGACAACCTGTAGAAGTCAGTTTTCTTCTTTACCATGTAGGACCCAGGGAATGAACTCATGTTGTCAGTCTTGCAAGGAAAGTGATGTGATCTGCTAAAACATCTTGCTGTTCCAAGGACATTTTTATACACATATAATATACTTTGAACATGTTCTTCCTCTATACCCTCTAGCCTTTTGTTTCTCTTCCTTCAACCTTGTAATTAGTCTTTTTTGTTCTCGTAGAAAGTTTCACTTCTACTTTCCCATAAGTTATGGATACATAAATTTGTGTGTCTATATACAATCTGGGTTCCACAAACAAGAGAAAACATGCAGTATATGTCCACCTCAATCTGACATAATTTGTTCTCTATGATGGTATCTATTAGCATCCATTTTTATGTAAATTATATCAGTTAGCTTTTCTTTAAGGCAGAATCAAATTATTCATCTATAACATATTTTCTTTATCTATTCCTCTGTTGACAGATACTTATGCTGAACTTATAATCTAGCTATTGTGAACAGTGCTGCCCTACGTATCAGTGTGCAAGTAGTTTTGTGATATGTTGAATTAATATCCTTTAGATATACACTCAGAAGTGGAGTGGTATATTTGGTTGTATGGTCATTCATTTTTCTTTTTTTTTTTTTTTAGTGTTTGGAGGAACCTCCCTGCTGACTGCTATAAAGGCTGAACTAGTTACATTCCCACCAGCTGTGTACATATGTTTCCTTCCCCTTGCCTCACCATCATTTATTTTCTTAATGATTTCATTCTGATGCAGTTTTTATTTGTTTTTCCTTCATGGATAAGGATGTTAAACATTTTTCATATGTTTGTTGGTAAATGAAGAGACGATCTATACAATAGGAGAAAATGTTGATTTATCACACAAATGGTTGATATTTAGAATATAGGAAGAATAAAGAAATTAAAACTAAAAAAGTCAAGCATGCCAGTGAGATGAGCACAGTTCTCAAAAGATGAGTAAGTAGATATTTAATATTTTTCATGATCTGATTCTACTTAAAAAACAGACTAAACCTTCAAGGTATCTTCTCACTGATAGATGGATTTAGTCATAATCAAATATTACTGACTTGTTTAATAAAATAGAAATAGAACAAGGGCTTTATTTTAAATTAACATTTATTTTCTTGAGATATCTGAGTTCTTTGAGAGTTCTGAACTCTGGGATCCTCATGTGAGGAAATATGATTTTAATTT
>CABHPQ010155042.1:20344-51303 GCA_902168405.1 Peromyscus aztecus
CTGCCACATAATTCAGTGCTGAATGTTTGATCCATCCTCAGTTTAAGGACGAATGGATTTTTGGAGATAGTTGAGTCATGAAAGTTCATTGTATAGTACACTTATAAAGTGGCTTCACTGAGAGAAATTGGCCCCTTTGCATCCCATACACTCGCCTGTAGAAGGACATTACACTCCCTCCCTCGGGAACATGAAGTGTTCAAGATGACATTTTGAAAGCTGAGGACCTCATCAGATCCTGACTGTTTCAAACTTCCCAGCCTACACAGGGTCAGAATAAATTTCTGTTCTTTAGCAGTTACCTCCTGGTGGCACACTCTGTTATCACAACATAAATGGACAAAAACAAAAATTGCCTGTTAGGGGCTTTATAGACAATGAACAGACAATAAAATCTGTGGTTTGGGTTACTCTGGAAGGCAAGTCATATTCCACTATATGAGATTTAAAGTTGGACCATAGACAGCCTAAGTAGAACTGCTGATTCAGTGCAGGTAGTGGGTTCAGAAGTAAAGGTCATAAATGACTTGGGGTGGTATTGGGATATCTGTGTCAAATATGTCATATGGAGTAATGTAAATGATTGGGGTGCTACTTATCTGCTCCATGAGAATTTTCTGTTCTTGGGTAATCTCCTTCATTTCTCTAAACTTCAAACAAAAAAAAATAGAACAAAAAATAATGCTCTCTATTTTTGTATAGATTAAGTGAGATAGCATGTTTTAAATATGTAGAACAATGCCCATTGCTGTGGGATATTCTGTATGCTGTGAATATGTGTTGCTCTGAATGGTTGATAAATAAAATGCTGATTGGCCAGTAGCCAGGCAGGAAGTATAGGTGGGATAAGCAGACAAGGAGAATTCTGGGAAGAGGAAGGCTGAGTGAGGAAACGCCAGGAAGCAGCATGTAATGGCAGGTAAAGCCATGGAACATGTGGTGACATATAGATTAACAGAAATGGGCTGAGTTTAAGTGTAAGAGCTAGTCAGTGGTAAGCCCGAGCCAGCAGTTTTAATTAATATAAGCCTCTGTGTGCTTATTTGGGTCTGAGCAGCTGTGGGGCTGGCAGGTGAGAGAGATTTGTCCTGACCATGGGCCAGGTAGGACACAGAAAAACTTCTACCATTACATGGTAGATGATGAATAAATACTGAATTTTGATGTCATTATCATTATTAATAATAAACAGAGAGGAAAGATAGCTAAATCCCCTAGGATTAACTAATTAACAGAGGAATTAATCTTAGAAGAAATATATGAACTCCTTAAAAATATGTAATACATTAAATATTTGGGTTTAGTATGCCAGATATCTTGAACATTATTAATTTTTCAAGTATTTTGTATTTTCTCTCTAGATTAAACTAATAATGCTTCTTGTGGTGATATTTTAATTGTGCTAAAATGTGATTTTATTTGTATGTTAATAAATAAAGTTTGCCTGGAGATGAGAGGTCACATAACAAAGTCACTCAACGAGCCATAAACAGAAGTCAGGTGGTGGTAGCCCATGCCCTTAATCTGATCACATGGTAGGCAGAATCTCTGTGTGGTCAAGGACACAGCCAAGCGTGATAATATGAGCCTTTAATCTCAGTACCAACCATAGAGACCTGGAGGTCTGTATAGACAGGCAGTGATGAAGAAGTCATGTGACTGAGCTTAGAGTCAATGAGAAGGCAGAACAGGAAGGCAATAAAAAACACTGGTCAGGCAGGAGGAAGCTCTCTGGGGAAGCTACTACTGGTGGTAAGCTAAAGCTAGTCGTGGCTATTGCTCTGATCTCTTCAGCTATCACCTCTGTATTTGGCTCTGTGTTTCTTACTTAATAAGACTGTTTAGAAATTCATCTACAGTTTGTTGCTATTTTCAAGTTCAATAAAAGAGGGTAGCCTTTTGCTAAGAACCAGAAAAGAACTGAGACTTTAGGTTACAACTTCTAAGACACAAAATCTAGCTGATAGATTTGTAAGTGGGATTAGAAATTAATCCATTGCCAAATGAGCTTTCAGATGGGATTCCAGGCTCCACTGTCACCTTTACTACAGCATCAACTAGAACCCTGCAGCAGAGCAAACTGCCTCAGGGGGATTCATGTCTTCACAAGTTTGGAGACAAATACGTGCTGTATTAAACTGCAAAATGTGGGGGTGATTTTCTACATAAAAATTGATGACTAATAACATAAGGGGAAAAACTAATGGAATGTTGAGTTTCAGGCCTCAAATCTTCCTATCTGGAAATGTCTGAGATCATGTCTTCCCTTTTCAAAAACCCCCTTTCCATGAACCACACATGAGATCTATCTAATTGCAAGGAGGCTAGGGCATGTAAAAGAAACTACCTATAATCTGGAATTAACCATTTCCTCTGCAAGAGATACACAAGAAAGCATGATACACATGGAGTCACTGATGGGTACATCCATGGTCCTGCACTAAATCCATGTTAACTTTTTATGTAGGACTTGTTCTTGATGATTTAATGTCCACTGCTTTCAGTAAATCTATGAAGTTAATGTTGTCTAATGACCCCTACTGTCTGCACATGGCCAAGTGTTTTTATGTCACTTAATATACTTTCATGCATATGTTATTCTTGCACAGCAATCTTTGAATTAAATAATTTTAAAATTCATTTTGCCAATATTAAGCAAGCTTGCAGGAGTTCAAGATCCAGGTCAACTTACAGAGCTGTGTGCTGACAGCACTTGGTTTTAACCTAAGGCTTCTCGCTCAACATCCTGTGTTTCCTGCTTTGTGAAAGGAACATGCTACCAGAGGATTATTTTGAGTTGTAGATTATGTAGCAACCTCTTCCAAATGGGATGTATGCCTACAAAAGACAGCCATGCTGTTGAATATTAAAGCTGCTTACTTGGACATGTGTTGTGGCAGATGCTCTAAAATGATGGCTATTATGACCACAATCTTTTGTCAAATGCAGAATTTTAACAAAGACAGTTCTGAAATAATCCACACTTCAAAGACTATAACTAAAATAATAATATCTCTTTATAAAAATACATGTAAAACACATTGTTTATTAAAGACAGCTCTTGGCCGTTATTCTTGGACCAGACACTGTCTTGCTGTGAGACCTTTGGTTCTGCACTTGATTGACTTAAGCCTCAATCAATACAGATGGAAAATTGGGGGGAAAGCCAAAGCTCACTGAAAAACCAGATGCTGTATCTGAATTGTGATTTCCTGAGTAAACGAGTTACAAAATATTGCTCAACAGTTGTGCATTTGGAGTATCCTAGAAAAACATACTTTTGTCCCATGGTAAAGAAAATTCTCCACCAAAGAGATTTGTATTTACTGCTCTGGATCTCATAGAAATTTAGACTTTTGTTTATTGCATTCTGTAGTGACAAAAGTAAGCTTTAATGTCCCTTTTTGGAGTGCATAACTCTATGTTGTGAGAAAATGCCTCTTCTGGCAATGTTTGACATGTGTTCATATATTTAGAAGTCCATTTAAAATGAATTATGTGATAGAAATCATTAAGGAATAAATTTCATAACAAGAAAATAAAGTAAAAATCAGAGGAAAAAAGAAAACTATTATTTTTAGCGATACATAAGGGAATTTTTAGTTATTTATCGAGTAAATGACAAAGAAAAATATGCTTCCAGTGTGGAGGAGTCTCAGCATGTGTCCTACTTTGCTTTCTGTGATAAATACTATGATCAATAGAAATTTAGAGAGGAAAGTGTTTGTTTCAGCTTCAGCCAGGGAAGCTGAAGTTGAACTCAAGGTGGAAACTGATGCAGAAATCATAAAGGAATATTGCTTACTTAAGTGATCCCTGGCTCATGTTTAGCTACTTTTCATATACAGCCCAGGTAAACCTACCTAGGGATGGTACTGCCCACTGTGTGCTGGGCCATCAATTAGCATTCAAGAGAATGCCCCAAAGACATTCCCACAGGTAAATCTTATAGAAACAATACTTCAATGGGAGTTCCCTCTTCCCAGGTATGACAATTAAGAGTAGCCATCACTAATGGCTAGTGTCACTGGAAACTCATTAACTAATCACACTGGAATATCCAGTAGGGAAAATTAGAAAAAAAAATTCTTTGTACTGGATATTCACATGAATTTCAAGATGGCTTTTGCTTAAGTCAACCAATATGATCGTGTCCCACATGCCAAAAAAGGGAGCCACTATTCGGAGTAATTCTCCTTTTCCATACAGTGATCAGGATACCTACAGCGTAAAATTGACTCCTATTTTCTCAAAGTCACAAAGCCAAACAGAGATTGAGTTCTCATCAGGTCCACAAAGCTATGTAAAGAATGTGTAAGTGGTTTGAGCAAATAAATTCTCCTTTCCGTTTTTTAACCCCAGTAACTGCTTGAGAAGAAAATTTGCATTTTTGATATTATTGATGCTTCAATATTTTTAAGCCAGTAGTTTGCTTTAGTAGCCAAATAACCAGAAAAAATAGCAATTCTTACACATTTGAAAAGTGGAGACATAAGTACATGAAAATAACACAAGCTTGTCAAAGATTTCACTAAATTTTATTTTGAAATACGGAAAGATAATTTAAAACATCTAACAAGCAAAGTACTAATTTTACTGTCTTATTTTTATGACACCATTCTTCTTACTTTTGTCAACTTTTTCCTTTGGATCTCTTATAAATTTCCCTGTCTTGGATTCAATAAACATAGTAGTATTTTGGAGTGACTATTAAGTAGATTTTGTCTTTAAAGTTTTTCTCATATTCTTACATGTAAGAAGTAATTAATTATAGTCTGCTTGAAGAACTGTAACTACTTTGTGGTCAAAGGCTAAGAATAGCTTTGATAGTAAAACCACAGGCTGAACACACTGTTCATAACACCCACAGTTTGAAGCACGCAGTTCCAACTGAGACTGGCTGAGAGAAATCTGACCTCAGAGAAATGCCCTCTTTGGGATGAAAGAGCTAGTGTAGAATAGCCAACTCATGCTGAGGAAGTCTTTCCAGACTCCCCAAGGAGTCACTTTTAGATAGTTTGTTTGTTGAAAATAACAAGATATACACATTCTTAAGTCACCACAACACAGTTTGGTTGTTTATTGTTTCATCACAGAAATAACTACTCCAGTCCACACTTTAGCTGCTCTCCTGTTGTTCCTTATCTATATTAGACATGTAAATAGGAGCCTGACTTTGTTACCCTGCTTCCTCTGGGTTCATTTAATCCATTGTCATGGGATACAAGTCCTGCGTAGTCTTGTCTCCTTCTGTCTTCATCTCCATCCAGAGCTGTGACTCAACTCTCTCAGATCTCTCTCTCTTTTCTTTCCAAACCCTTTGATTTGGGGTTTTTGATAATTGCCTTTAGTTTTCTCTCCTCAGAATGTTCTTGTTGGTTGTTTCATTCAAAGAAACATTTTATCCTATGCCCAATCCACCTTTTTTTTTCAATATTTGGTTTTCATATCTGGAAATGCTTATAATTGATATGACTTAATTATTTTTGATTTATTTATTTTATGTCTATGTGTGTATACTTGAGTATATGTTGGTGCATCACATGTGTGTAAGTACCCATAGAGCCCTGAAGAGAGCTTCAGATCCCTTGAGGTTGGAATTACAGGTGGTTGTGAGACACCTGCAATGGGTGGTGGAAATGAACTCAGATCCTCTTAAACAGCAAGTGCTCTTAACCACTGAACCATCTCTCTAGCCCGGCTTAATTTGCTTGTATGATAATTTAGTTAATTGAATTATTATCACTAGTCCTTTAGATTCTAGAATTTAAGAAGGTCATATGGTTAATGTATCACAGTCTGGACAGCAATGTATAATTATATTATTATTATGCCACTTTGTATCTCCATAATGAAAATCTCTCCAATCAATGATTTATTTATTGTCAATACATCAAATAATTTATGAGTAATCAGTGGATAGTGATGAGTCATGACAACTACAGGAATCTAACTTGTTATCAACTAGTAAACAGGAGAAAGCATTCTACAACCACTTTAATGTGATTGGAAAATCAATTGAATGGAGAAAATTATTTTACTCAGAGACAAATTAAATTAGATGATATAATTTGATCTGATAAATAGATGAATTTTATAATAGAATTGGTATGTAAAAGCATTCAATAGCCGGGCGACAGTGGTGCACACCTTTAATCCCAGCATTTGTGAGGCAGAGCCAGGTGGATCTATCTCTGTGAGCTCGAGGCCAGCCTGGTCTACAGAGTGAGATCCAGGACAGGCACCAAAGCTACACAGAGAAACCCTGTCTCAAAAAACAAAAAACAAAAAACAAAAAACAAAAAAGCATTCAATAACTGTTTGTAGGTAGCAATGCCACATAAAGTGTGCTTGCCTGTACAGTTAGTTTTGTACATCACTGAGTCAACAGAGACACTTTCATTGCTTCTGGGGTCCCAGGGATAGTAGTCTTCTGAAACAGCCATATCTAATGGGAATGGCTAAAGTCATAAAGCCAATACAGCTGCTTGACAAACATCAAGCAAAGTTGAGCACATGATGGCTGCCATGCTACTTTTGGTTTTGATCTCCACATTTTGCCTGCTTGGAAGGACTTTTAATATTTGTGCAACTTGGGGATATTAAATCAGTGAAGAATTTCTTTTTTCTTTTTTTAAAGATTTATTTATTTATTATGTATACAGCATGTATGACTGCAGGCCAGAAGAGAGCACCAGATCTCGTTACAGATGATTGTGAGCCACCATGTGGTTGCTGGGAATTGAACTCAGGACCTCTGGAAGAGCAGTCAGTGCTCTTAACCTCTGAGCCTTCTCTCCAGCCTCAAGGTGGAGAATTTCTTATGAATCATTTATGCCTTCTCGCAAGAGTACTGTTTTTAAGCTTCGCCAGGAAAGTCCTGAGCGCACTATCCCTTCCACTTTTATGGAGATATATCTATTTGAAAGATTTTCTTACACCTTGGAAGTTGTGACACACTTAGAGAAGCTAGAGATCTCTTCATGAAGTGCTGAGATATTCTGGAAACATCTCCTACACCTACTCAGGAGCAAGATAATAAAAACAAAGTAAACTTCAAAAGGTCAACAAGATTTAGTGGGCTAGAGGAGTTGGCCACAGATAAGATTATAAGCCTCTTCCAACAATATACTCAGGTGATTATGTGGCATATACAGAAACAAAGTTAGACTAGCTGAAGTTACCTCTACCCTACACAGGGAGTTATATTGAAGGATATAAAACTTCTAGTTCTGCAGTGAGCTTCTATACAATGTCCACTGTTGTTTGTGTTTGTTTTTTTATAAAGTATCAGGGACTGTCTAATAGGGATAGTTTCTAACATTTCCAAGTAGATAATCATTTTGTAGGTGAAGATCATCACTCAGTAGCTCTTATTTCTGGTTTATGCTGACAGAAAACCATGGGTCACAGACTCTCCATGATGGCTTTGGTGCTGGTTGATACTATGGTGTAGAGGGCTCCTCCACGGGCATAACAAGACCTCCTGTCCCAATGTGACTAATTAGGTGTGGACATAGTTGTTGTAGAACTGGGAAAAATACAAGACAAGATAAAAATTCCAAGGAAGGATCCTGGTGGGGTAGGCAGGAGGCTCAACAGCTGAAGGGTACCATAATGAAAAGGACAAGAATGATTCTTATGTTACCTAACCATAACTTTAAAAATTATTTTATGTGTCTAAGGTTTCACTATGCCTGCACACCATGTGCATGCCTGGTTCTTGTGGCGTCCAGAAGAGGGTGGCAGTCTCCTGGAGCTGCAGTTGTAGACAGTTGTTACCATTCTTGTAACTAGGACATCCCCTGACAAAACAGCAAAACCCTTGGGACAGAAAAACCACTCTGGAGACAATTTCAGGGAACAGCATCTACTTTATTGCACATGAGCAACCCCTTATATAGTGGAGCCTATAAACTGTGATTGGTTAGCACATTACCTTGGATTGTTTAGTGAGTGCTGACACTACCAGGGTCTCTATGTGGAAGAAACACACTAAAACAGACATGGAGCGCATAGACCAACCACCAGCTACTCAAGATTCTTCAAAGTGCAGTGTGCCAGGTAGGCTGGCTGCCATGTCATGCCTGCATTTTATCTTACACTTTCCTCTTCTATATCATTTTGTTCCCCTGAGATCAGAACTTCCTGAAGAGCCAAATATGCCAACCAATACCTTGCAACTAAAGAGATAATAACTTAGGTAAATAGATTATAAGGGTCCTGGAAGCAAAGAGGGTATCCGGGCTTGGGAATGGTGTCATTCCAAAATTTAGTTTTTTCTCTTATAGGATCCATAATAGGAAATAGGTTCGAGTGTAGCAGGAATCTCACCTGGCCAGCTTCTCAGCTGGTCTTGTTTCCTCAGACTGAATGCCTCTGAGTCCTCATCCAGAATGGATCTCAGCTGAACTGTGCTGTTCCAAAGCCTGAAAGCTTAACCAGCCAAATGCCTAACCAGACAAATGCCTCAAGTTTCTGGTCCTCACACCTTATATACCTGTCTGCTTTCTACTACCAGTCTCTGGGATTAAAGGCTGGCTTTCTGGGATTAAAGGCGTGTGTCACCATGCTTGGCTGTTTCTAATGTGGCCTTGAACTCACAGAGATCCAGAGGGATTTCTATCTCTGGAATGCTAGGATTAAAGGTGTGAGTGCCACCATTTTCTAGCCTCTGTATCTAGTGACTGTCTGTTCTCTGACCCCAGATAAATTTATTAGGGTACACAATATTTGGGGAATACAATACCACCACATTGGAGTCATAAGCAAACAGCTGAGTACAAGGTTCTCTGATCTCCATCCCTTATAACAATGGAGAGTTAGGTACCAATGTCCAATAATTTTCAGCATTGGCATTATTTAGACTGGTGTAGTAAGCAAACACATGAGCAGGACAGTAGCTTGCTACCATCTCATGCATCTGCTCAATTGCATCTGCTTCCTTGCTTGTCCCAGCTGTCCAGGATCTGGAGAGTTGGGCCCGGATCCCCATGGGCTACAGTCTGTTTTCTGGAAAGGCACAAGCAAATGCTCTTCCAATGGCAAGTAATGGGGCTGGTGATTGCCATTTACCTCTTATTACATGTTTCTGGGTCACCAGAGATAACTTCGTAGGCCCTGACAGATGTTTATGAGCTGCAGTATTTCTTTTGTCATCTTTTTTAAAAATTAAGTTAAATAATGCTTTATTAATAAGATGTTGAGGATGAGCCTTATTCGGACCCATATTACCCTCTCTGTATGTATCAGTTTGTTCTTTGAGTTTTGTGTGTGTGTTCTTCCCTGCAGCATGACCTTGGAGATTATCAGGAATCCCAGTAACAGGTTCAGTTTTCCATTGGACAAAAAATTATTTCAAGACAGTTCATAATGTTCTTCAGAGAAATGTAAATGTTTTTTGTGCTCTTGAGCATATAGCACCTTCAGACAAATTTTGAAACTTAAAAGTAAATAAGAGAAGTACAAGAATATCCCTTGGTATTTCCTCCTTTTTTCTTTTTAATAATTGTTTTGATCTTTAATAATGGGACATTAGACTTTAGGGCTATTGCAAGAGCCTCTGCGAAGACGGTGGCAGTATATGTCTGAGTCCTTATTTCTTGACATGCCAGGCTCCAACCATTCAGACTGGCATTCTTTATTGGACATAGTACCCTCTGCATCTCTGCTGTGGCCCCATCATAAGCAAGTTGGTGCACAGTATGCTAACCACCTCAGTGTGCGGCATTTCCTGCTCCAAGGAACTTTGTACTTGAGCCAGAAATTTAGTAAGTCTCTGTCTTAAATCATTGAAACTTGCTGTGTGCCCTGAAGAGGGCACAGCCTTCCAGGCTCTTAGGCCACACAGATGAACTTGGTCAAAATACTGAAGGGGTCCAGAAGTCTGCTCAGCAGGTGATGAGAATGCTCCTTACATCTGTAACACCTCCACATTCAATACTACACTTGAGTTTCCAATTTCCCTATCCTGAAGTTCACATTGATCATAATAATGTGCCTTAGAAATCAAAAAACCTTGAAGGTTCATACATGCTGTTTATAATACTCCAGAATGTTTACATTCATGCTTATGGATTCTAATAATTGTTTTGCATATGGAGACTGACATTCACTAATTCGACAAGCAGTCCACAACTGCTGGATGGTTTAAGATCATGCAGATTCCATCCTAAAGGTCTCTGCCGGGTAGAATTTAAATTCACTGGAAAAGCTGAGACATTGTGTTGCTCCATAGGTCAGCACTATCACAAAGCCATGAGAAAGGATCTAAATATGGTGGTGTCTACGATTCTTCACTTCCTAAGCTACAGTGTTCAAGCAATTCATTCAAGGAAAAATATAAAGAAGATAGCAAGAGGCCTTCACCTAGACCTTCTTTCCAGTGCCTTACTGTGACTTTCCTCCTCCTTGCCAGAAGCAAGAATTTCTATCAGGGCCATCTTGATTTCCTCCCAGCTCCTTTTCACTACCCTTCTCTCTATTTGCTACTAGAAAAATTTGCCATACTTCAACTACTCCCCCACCCCCACAGACACCAAATTGTAGCATGAATCTTAAAAGTTCTTATTAATAAAATCAAACCTGAGCCAGGTGTTGGGGTAAATGTTGGAAGGTCAGAGAAATAGAACAAGCCACAGCTATCTCACCTTGCTGAATACTCAGCTGGTCTTAATTCCTCAGACTGGAAGCCTCTATGTCCTCATATCCAAATGACTCTCAGCTGACCTGCTGCTAGAAGCCTGAATGATTAACCAGCCCAAATTCTTCTCCAGGCCAAATGCCTCTCCAGGGCAGATGCTTAACCAGGCAAATGCCTCTCCAGGGCAAATGCCTCTCCAGGGCAAATGCCTCTCCAGGGCAAATGCCTCTAGTTTCTGGTCCTCACGCCTTATATACCTTTCTGCTTTCTACCACCACTCCCTGGGATTAAGGCTCACTTTCTGGGATTAAAGGTGTGGGTCACCATGCCTGGCCATTTCCAATGTGGCCTTGAACTCACAGAGATCCAGAGGGATTTCTGTCTCTGGAATGCTAGGATTAAAGGCGTATGCTACCACTGCCTATCCTCATGTTTAATATTGTGGCTGTTCTGTCTCTGACCCCAGATAAGTTTATTAAGGTACACAATATTTTGGGAAACACAATACCACCACACCAAATTATAGCCATAATAGTAGGGTAGAAAGATCCAGACTAGGAACCTTGAGTCCTAACTTTCCCTTCCATGCATTATTCGAAGCTCATGCCTACAGCTCTAGATCAAAGAATCCCTTTATGGAAAACCAAGGCTTTATCTGTAGGAACTCATATTCTAAGTCAAGCATTTGTGCTAATTCCTTTCTCTTTTAGCAGGCACTTTATCTCCTGTGCTCTTTGACCAGGTCGACTCAGTCTTTTGTTTGTTTGTTTGTTTGTTTGTTTGTTTGTTTGTTTGTTTTTCACCAGGAGGTGTCTGTACCCCATGTACTCATGTGCCCCACATTCAGCTGCCCCACCAAGATAGCAATGCTTGTGGGTTTTGTAAAGGATACAGAGATGTTACTCTGGATGGTTTCAGGTAATAAACGGCATCTGCTTTATTGTCGTTGAGCAGTTGACAATATATACAGGGGAAGCCTATTGACTGTGATTGGTTAGTATACAACCCTGGATTGGATAGTGAGGTCTCTAGACCTACCAGGGTCTCTATGCAGTAGGAGCACCTTAAAGGAGACATGGAACATGCAGACTAGCCTGCAGGCCAACTACAGGCTACTCATGCTACTTCAGAATTCACTGTCCTGACTTCTGGGGCATGATGTGCCATGACTCTTATTTAGAAATGCAGTGTGCAAGGTAGGCTAACTGCCAGGCCATGCCTACGTTTTCTCCTACAAGTTGTAAATCTCCATGTGGATGCAGGAAATTTAACTTTGATTCTCTGGAAAAGTGCGTGTAACTGCTGATCCATCTCTCTAGCCTGTGCACATAGCTTTTTGTATCATTTGAATAGTGTAAGCTTGTCCACTCATGCTTTTCCTGTTATATTTAGTTCTATACACACCTTCATGTACCATGTTTCAGCATCTTAAATATCCAACCAAAAGTGTAAATTTTAGTATAAATTATGCATTACTCTGGACTACCTGAATTGACTCTATGATTGGGCCAGTGGCCCCATGTGGTTTTGATAGGTCTTGTCCAGCATGTGGGGGAGGTCTCACACACACACACACACACACACACACACGTTACATAAGTCTGAATTTTATATGCACGGCATCCACATGCACACCCATACACATATTTACATACTACCAGAGGAGGAAGGTAATCATCAGTATCACCTAGCTACAGACCTCACAATATACATCAGTGACCTACCTGCACTGCAGTAGTGGCACAAATGTTTTAGGAGTAACCAGTCACTGTTTGAATGGATTTAAGAACCACTGCATGATCTTGAACCCATACTTGACACTGATAAATTGGCCAAGAACCTGAGGATAGGAAAATTATGGACCTAGGGGAAAACCTAGTACTGTTATTTAGCTAAAGAAACAGAAATACAGTGATTCCTCATGACTTTCTGCTGCTGTAACCATGGATCAGTGCCTCACTCAACCCACAACAAAGGTGCTTTTTGCTGTAGATAGTGATTAATTAACATAGAGACCAGCAATTAGACAATGTGCAGAGTGTGAGAGATTTTGGAGCATCCAGTCCTAAATATTATGTGATCATCAAAACACTACCATAAAAGCTCAGGGGTCTATATAGAAGAAGTGGAGAAATGACTGTAAAAGCCAGAGGTGGTGGATGACTCCATGGAGACTTTCAGAATTTTTTTGGTCCAGCCTATTTAATTTCTTCCCAGGGGCCCAGCAGAGATGCTACTAATGGTGGGGGTAATCTGTGGGAAAATAATCTAAGTACACTGGGTTCTTTCATCCATCCACTTTATTTTTCTAAGACAAAATTCTATCTACACAGCTTCAGTTCTGTTCTCACACTCAGCTCCTTTCTGTCCCTTCTCTTCCTGTCCTCTCCTAGCCCTAACTAAGCCCTTTTGCTTTAGATTTCATCTTCCTCCTCAGTTCCTCCATCTGGGCATGTCCCTTCCTTTCCTACTTTCCTGACCAGACCCAATCCACCTACCTGCAAAAACTCTGCCTTGTTCTTTTTTTTCAGGTCACGTGACTCTGCTCCACATTAGAAATACTGCCTCAATCCTGCTTCACCTGGTATGTAAGAAACCCTTTTGTTCTGAGTCAGTTGCTCTGGAATGCCATTTGGTCTGAAAGAGGAAGGAGGGTCTGATCTTCATTTGCACAAGAAACAAAGCTAGCATCTACATATCTACCTGTCTCCTAGGTGTATTTTATGAAATATTTTTATGAATCTTTTAAAATATTTTATGAAATATTTCCATAAAATATATTTTATGAAAATATTTTTTCAAGATAAAACATGTATACATACATATATGCATTCATGGATTCTGGGGATTGAACTCAGGTCTTCCTGCTGGGAAGAAAAATACTAAGAACTTACTGTGTGAGCCATTGTCCCAGCCTCTAGAAAAAGAAGTCTCAAATTAATTTTAAGTAGGTTTTAAATGTTGTAGTAAGCAATAAAAGATCAACGGTCAGGGTTGGAAACAGTCATTTTCCAACTGTTCAATTTTCCTCAAAATTATTACCATAATATGGGATTCAATTTTCCTCAAAATTATTACCATAATATAATGTATATTTTAATACAATGAGCTCCTTATATGTTTACTTAATTATTCAACACTTATCAACGTTTGTCATTCTTGCCTCACTTAATATTTTGCATCAAGCTTTGGTATTTGAGTTGTAACCAGTGCTTGACTGTTCAGGGGAGAAACACTGTGAATGTGAGACTCTCTATTCTAGATACTCTGGAGGGGTTTACTGGAATGAGCTCATTGCCTCCTAGATGAAGGCAGGATTAAGAGATTTTCTTCAAAAGAAAGGCTCTGAGATATTAAACCATGTTCTTTTGAAATGCTGGTGCCACGAGGCAAAAAAGCAAGGACATCACTTTGGGAAAGTAATATCCTCTCTAAGAAATACCAATTCTATTCATTTAAAATAATAAAACTATGTAAAATGTGCCTTGCCATTCCTGCAAGCTAAATCCAGTCCTGAAATAAAATACACAAAACAAAAATAGTGCTGTGGAGAGAACCTCTGTCTGTCTGTCTTCCTAGTATCTGTCTGTCAGTCATCTCTGTATCTTTCATGAATCTTTCTTCAAGACTTCCTCTGGTATATCAATGTGTCCTAGAATAATTTCTATGCTTTTGGAAATTCATAGTTCCATTATATTTTGTACCTAGCAATGAACACAATGTTTGGAACATTCCAGGTGTCTCATAAGTGTCTTGTGAATTAGTTTTAATTAATTATTTTGCCCTAAAATTATCCCATCTCTACGTGATTCTCCTCATACATTGTAAAATTCTCAATCCCGTTGTATTTTTATCAAAATAAACCACCGCCATATAGTATACGTTCCTTCCAGTACATTATAATTACAGATGATAATGATGAAGGCATTCTCTGCCTCTTCTTTGATCTGGTATGTAATAGAAATATAGTTGATGGAATGTATCCATGACATTAGATAGTCCAGTGATTTCTTTTCACTAATACATTGCCTTTGTAACAGTTCTTGGTGTACCTTGACTACCTTTTAGAAGTTTTGATCAGATCTGTCATTGTGGAACTTATTGAAGCCTTGTAGGAAAGGGAAACATTTCAATGAGTCCTACTCAATTAACATTATTTCCCCTGGATGTCTCTGTAGTGGTGACCCTGCCACAAAAGGATTTTGTGGTTCTTGGATTTTTAACAAGAAGAGGGGAAAATATATTATGGATACTAGAAGATCAGATAAAGATCTCTTTCCTTTCTTATCTCTCTTTGTAAGAAACTAGATTGATATTTGGTGAAATAAAATGAAGTTTCATTTATAATTAAATGTATAGAAAGCCCACAGAGTGCTTAACTAGAAACATGAATTGGATTTTTTTCTTCCAGTAACAAAGGTAAAGTGCATAGAAACACATTTTAAAATTTGATAGTCATACGTAGGGATGGAGTGCAAAATGTGTCATGAAGCATTTCACGTATCTATGCAAACAGTGATTGCTTGTAATTAATTATGGTCACGGCTCTTTTAATAATGCAGGTCACTGTTAAGGAAGATATTTCTTCTTTTTGGAATAATAATTAACGGTGCTGGGAAAATTGCTCTTGGGTTAAATTTTTCACAAAGAAATTTATAGGTGTACCTATAGTTTGGCTCTCTGAAATTTTTAGGTTATTTATAAAAGATTCTGTGTTGGAAAAAAAAATATTTCCAACCTATTTTTAAAGCTAGGTTTTTGAATACACTTTGTTAAGCCTATTTTTACCCAATAAAGAAAGAAAGGTTTTTTTTCTTCATTCTATTCTGTAGATGTCACTGTAGCATAAGGAAAAGAAAAGCAGCCCTCTTTTATGTTGGAAATATATGACTTCTACATGCAAATGAGAGAAAGTGGGGATTGCATTTATTCTGCCAGCGTTGTCGTGTCAACAATAAGGTTTCTAAGCAACTAGCAGAATAAATTATTTTATAGATTTATTTGCTTAGACTCACAAAACGGACCAAATGGAAGATACTTTTCTTCTACCCATGATTATGTGGTAATTAAAAAAAAAGTCATTATGCAGAAATTATGCATTAAATTCACATTACTAAGAAGAGTTCGAAATGAATCATGTGAATATAGTCAATGCCAAAGACTTAATGAAGATTTGCTACTTACAAGGAGGCATTGTTGTTTTATGTTTATATGTTTGCAATAATTGGTTTCCAGGGTCTATACTGATGATTTGCATCTAGTTGTTCCAATTTTACTCTTCAAAGAAGCTAACATATGCAGCTCCCACTGCTGTGCCCTTTAAACACTCTTCAGAATGACCTCCTTGCAGAACTGTGGCACTCATTCTATTAGACATAGTGGTTAGAATCTGTGCCTTATGCAAATGGTTTGTGCCTGTTCTTAAAAAGACTTCTCCAAAGTTACTGAACATATTAGAAAATGAAGCATTGATTTTTTTTTTCATGCAATTGCCCTCGGGATGTATGAAACTTGTTAGACATTCACAGTCCATATTCCCCAAACACCCTTGTGTAGCTTAAGCATTTTCATTGCTATTTTTGAAGTGCTGCCTCTCTCTGTCTCTACTTGGGAAAAGGCTGACCTGAATGCAGCAGAGTAGTCCCCCAGTCCTTTCTATATGTTAGAACTTTCTCTACAGTTTTGAGTTGCACAGATTTCTGGTAACATATTGTATGACAAACTTTTCATTTTAGGCCAAAGAGGCAAAACTGTGCTAGAAATCCTGAGAAATGATATTTTGTGTCTATCTACCACAGACACATCTGCCAGTGAAGAACATTATCATTGCTCGCAGATAGCACTGATTTCCTCTTTGTAAAACATGCCTTTTCCTTCTCACATTATTGTATTCCTTCTGAGAATACTTCTTTCTGGGATTTGTAGTTTGCAATAGACAAAGAATATGGAAAAGGTAATTATTTTAAGTAATTACTACATAGCTATAGCATTTACTGCATTTTCCTGTTTCAAATACTTCATAAGCATATGGCTCTGATTTTCTGATCTATCTTGATGTGTCATTTTCTCTTATTAATGTGGGTAGATCTTATAACTTATAACTCCATAAGCTTTCAAAGTCACCAAGCAAAAGGAAAATGATTGTTCCTCAAGTGACATTGTCTAGAATTATTCTTTATACCCACTTACCAAACATCAGTGATTCTATGTGTTAGTCCCACTTGGGCTATGAGTGTAATCACTGATTTTTTTTCTTTTCACTTATTCTTTTCAAGCCATCATTTCATTAGAGTAAAGGAAACTATATTTAGGAATTCATGACCTTAGTGAATACACCAAGGTATTACAGAAAAGCACTCTTCCTCTTTGATGCTTGTTTTCTACTTTGGTCTTCTGTCATATTAAACAATGTGGGGAGGTTTTCAAATGTATATAGTATTTTAATTTTATCTTTAGTTTATCATTTGTGTGTATATGTATTGTATCTATGGTGCATATGTGTATATATGCATGTTCATTTATGTTCAGGTATGATGTTTGTGTACATAAATAAGTGTAGAGGCCAAAGGACAACCTTAGGTATAGTTCCTCAGGTATTGACCAGATTTGGGAAGGTAGCACTGTTTGTGTGTGCTTGAGGACAGGGTATGTCACTGCCTTAGTGCTCATTGATTAAGATAGACTGACTACCAGAGAGCCCCATATATTTTCTTAACAGTTCTGATCTCCTACCATCTCCTGAGTGATGGATTACAAAGTTTATACCTCTGCAAACAGCTAGCTTACAGTCCTCATTTAAAATAAATTTGAGTTTTTGAGAATTTCATGTGTGGGTATTGTACTTGTAAAATTTTTATACTTCCTTTCTCCATTCAAAGCATGTCCTCTTCAAGTTCATGATCTCCTTTTTTAATAAGTATTATTGCTAAACACACATACTTATTGAACTTATTTAGGGTTGCTCCTATGTACATATCTTTAGGAATAACCACTTAGGATTGGATAATCAGTTCATTTCTAGAGAAAACTGATTCTTCCTCTCTCAACATATAGTCATTGCCTGTAGCTCTTCAATTAGGAACAGGACCTTGTAAAATTTTCCCTACCTGTGTTGAGATGTTGACTGTTGTCATTACTTGGGTATGTTTTAGGCAACAATATTGTTGAGATTTCATGAATGCAGCTTTCCTGTCATGTCTGGAATACACTTTCTATCACAATATGTCTTGGTCCCTTGTCTCTAGCAATCTTTCCATCTACTTTTCAACAATGTTCAATGAAATTATCATTTATTCTCTGCATTTCTCTCAGTTATAGCTCTATATAGTACCCTGTGTGTAATGTTGAAACAAATTCTGTTGATAATGGATGAGAGGTATGTGAGGGTTACAGTACTATTCGTGAATTCTTTCCTATCAATAATTCTAGATTTAAATGAAAATGAAAACAGAGCACACAAAAACATCGGGTGCACACTAAAAGCAGTCCCAAGTGGGAAATTTATACCTGCAATATAGTTGTATGTCCACAAACAACTAAAAAGTTTGTAAAAATAAGAACAATACAGCCCAAAATACAATAGATGGGAAGAAATATTAATAATTACAGAAGAAATCAATAAAAACAGAAGCAAAGAAAATTTTACAAAGTACCAATGAATCAAAAAGCTGATTATTTGATACCAAGATTGACATAAATTTAGTTCAATTAACCAAAACAAAGAATGAGAAGACCCAAAGTAACGTAATCAGTGAATGTATAAATGCTACACTAGATGTCACTGATATCCAGAACATTACTAATGAATACTTTTTAAAATCTATAATATATTAAATTATTAAATCTAAAAGAAAGAGATTAATTTATGGATTCATTTCAATCACTAAAGTTAAGCCAAGTAGAGATTAAAAACTTATATAGACCCACAACAATCAAGGAGATTGAAACAGTGGCACAAACGCTTTTGGAGAACAGAACCAATTTTTGAATGAGTTTAAGGTACATTCCATAATAGGGAACCTATACCTGATATGGCTAACCTGACCAAATACCTGAGACTAGACAGGTCATGGGCTCTAGGGGAAAACCTACCTCTATTTTTCAGATGAAAAACAGCAATAAATTACTCCAAATGACATATTACCATATCCATAGATCAATGGATTACTCATCCCTCATCAAAGAAGCTTCTTGCAGTAGGTAGGAATTAACACACATCTCCACAGCTGGACATCGTTGATAGTGAGAGACTTTGGTACATTCATCTCTAAATCAGATGTGTTTATCACACACCACCCAAGAGCTCAGGAATTTGTGTGAAAGGGGAAGCAGAAAAAACAAAAAAGTCAAAGAAAGTGGAAGTCTCCAAATAAACAGCATTTTAAAAACACAACAGGGCTAATACATGAACACACAGAGACTGTGCCAGCATGCACAAGACCTGCAATAGTTCAAGCCAGACAAAATACCAGCATTGATAAGTGGAAGTAGACACAAAGTCACACCCCGAAATAAAAGCTATTTGTAATTGATACTTTCTGGTAAAGAGAAAGTCAGGATTTTCTAATGGAGTGACAATGATTATATCAACCACTTTCCAGGGCAGGTCTGGTACGTTGGATCAGTCAGCCAAGACAAAAAAATGACTCTATGTTTCATATATATATATATTTTTTTTTTGCTATGGTTTGGTATTTTTGCATTATTGGTTTTGTTTTTATTTTTAATTAATTAATGTGCATGTGTGTATGTGTGTATGAATTTTTAAGAGAGAAATAAAACATTGAACTGGGTGATCAGGGAGATGGAGAGGATCTGGGACAAATTTTTGGAGGGGAAAGAATATGATAAAATATATTTCAGAAAAAATACTCTCTAAGAGAAAAGATCACACAACATTAGAATCCAACACCAGGCATAAGAAGCCCTCTTTTGAATGATTGGTCAGATTTGCTGAGAATGGGAGAAATAGTATTCTCCAGGGAAAAGCACACCAATTATTTATCCAGTACCAAATGGTCAGCCATGAAAAATACACATGCAAGTAAAATTATACAGACAGAGAAGGTAGAAAAAATTTAAGTAATGACATTAACAACAGGGTTGTCCTCTGTCCCCACTCCTTTTTTGATACAGTACTTTAAGCACTGGCTAGAACAACAGGACAAGGGAAAGCAATTAAAAGCATACAAATAGAAAAACATTAAAGTGTCCCTGTCTGCAGCTCACGTTTAAGAGATCATATACATTCCACCAGGAAACCTCTAGACATCATCAATACTTTCAGCAAAGTTTTACGATATACAATCAATTGACAAAAATCAGTGGCTTTTCTCAATAAGCATACTGAGAAAGCGGTGAGGAAAATACTCTCATTATTAATAGCCTCAAAAAAGCTAGGGATAAACATAAGCAAGGGGATGAAAGACTTCGACAATGAAAACTCTCGATCTGTGAAGAAAGAATGAGGAAGGTACTAAGAAATGGAAACGCTTCCCATAATTACTATTTTGAAAATGACCATCCTATCAAATGTAATTTTCAAATGAAATTTGATCCCAAATAAAATCTCCATAATATTATATACAGAAATAGAAATAAACTACTCAAAACTTCATATTTTACATGTGTTGTATATCTGTAGCAGTAAATAATGACATTGGTACTAAGTAGACATGTAGATCAATACAACAAATAGGAGTCTCAGACATGAGAGAACTAGAGCCATCTCATATTTGACAAAGATGTCAAAAACTCACATTTAAGGAAGGACATCATCTTTAATAAATTGTGCTTGGATACCTTTATGCCCACATGTAGAAGAATGCAATTAGACCCATATTTATCACTCTGCATGAAAATCAATTCCAAATGCATCAGTGTTCTCAATGGAAACCTGAAATTCTGAAATTTCAGGAATAAAACACAGGCAGTGTCCTACAAAATACAGGTTTAAGGAGGATTTTTCTCAAAAGTACTCCATTTTCTCACCAATTAAGGCCAACAATCAACAGATGATAACTACATAAATCTAAAAGATTTCTGTACAGCAAAGGAAACAATCAATGGAGTAAAGAGACAGTCCATAGTTGGAGAGAATTTTTGCCAGACACATCTGTGGTGGTTTGTATGACGGTAGCCACCACAGGCTCATAAGGAGTGGCACTATTGAGAGGTACAACCTTGTTGAAGCAGGTGTGGCCTTGTTGGAGGAAGTGTGTCACTGTGGGGCTTTGAGGTTTCAGATGTTGAAGCCAGGCCCAATGTCACCCTTTCTCCTTGATGCCTGCAGACCCAGCTGTAGAAGTCTCTCCAGCACCGTGTCTGCTTGCATGCCACCGTGCTTCCCATCATGAGGATAATGTATTAAGCCTCTAAACTGTAAGCAAGGACCTGTTAAATATTTTCCTTTACAAGAGTTGCTGTGGTCATGGTGTCTCTTCACAGCAATAGAAACCCTAACTAAGACAGAAGTTGGTACCCGGGACTGGGTTATCGCTATGTTAGATCAGACCATTCTTTTGTTTGGAGGAATATGGAACACTTCCAGAATTTGGACTAGAAAAGTAGTTGGACCCTTTACACAGACCTTAATGGGCCATACAAAGAGCATGGAGGACATACTAGGAAGCCAGTGGTTGTGAGGGTGATTTGAGCTGCAGGGGCCCAGTTCAAAAGGTCTCAGGGAAGAAGACTATTAATATGTGGCCTAGAGACCTTGCTTGTGATATTTTCGGAAATAATGTGGCTGCTTTCTGCCATTGTCCAAAACATCTGCCTGAGGCTAAATTGAATAGTTATGGATTAACATGCTTTACAGAGGACATTTCCAAACATTAACTGTGATGTATGGCTATTAGTGGCCAGTCTTATGCAGAGCTATAATGAAAAGGAGCAAACCAAGAAAGAAAATATAAAATATACAGTTTGAGGAGAAATGGAACACCACCAAAAAGTTTAAAAACAAAACAAAACAAAACAAAAAAACAAAAAACCACGTGATATTGAATGAAATAAAGGGAGTGGTAACCTTAGGACAAGACTTCACCCAGATAAGCTTCTGACTTGTGAAAAGGAATTAAAGAACAATTTAGGTCCAGAGAAGGTGGTGCAGGCCTTTAATTCCTTCACTCAGGAGACAGAGGCAAGCAGATTTCTGAGTTCAAGACTAGTTTGATCTACAGAGTCGGTTTCAGGACAGCCAAGCTTAGCAGTGAAGAAAACCATTAAAAAGAGAAATCTGGTGAAGATATAATTGAATGGGGGGGGGGGCATCTTCCTGCCCCAGAAAGCATCCATCAATACTTGGCAGCTTTGACCATATGGTTCCATCTTTGGAGTCAAGGATAGAAGAAATGGATTATTGAGTCTCTCTCCATCACTAAGTTGCTGAGGCAGGGGTGGTCCTGTATGGAGGACTAGAGAGGCCATTACTTGAAGCTGTGAAGGTAAAGCCTAGATTGCCTTGGAGACCACAAAGTGTTGGAGATGCCAGAGCTGTGGGATACCAACCTAGGAGAGCTGCTAACAGGGAAAGGAAATAGCCCAAGACAGAGAAATATGTTTCAGTCAACAAAGCTGAAAGGAGTTGGAGATCTGAAGAAGATTTTGACATCAGACACCAAGATGCAGAGTTTGGAGTTGGCCCAGCTGGTTTTCAGTCCAGAATTTCTTCACTATGCTTCCTTTCTTCCCCTTTGTAGGAGCAATATATATTCTGTGCCATTGCATGTCAGAATAATGTGAATTGCTTTTTTGCTATTGATTTTATAGGGCATTTCAGTGAAGAAATTCCATGAGTCTCAGAGCAGAGTTTGAACTTTGGACTTTTAGACAGGGTTGAGACTGATAGCCCATGGGAACTTATGAAGTTGGACTGAATGCTTTTAGCATTATAATATAGCTACAAGCCTATGGGAGCTAGGGAGTAGAATTTGGTGGTTTGAATGAAAGTTACCACCATAGGCTCATAAGGAGTGGTACTATGGAGATGTGTGGCTTTCTGAATCAGGTGTGGCTTTGTTGGAGGAAGTGTGTCACTGGGGGTGTGCTTTGAGGTTTCAGAAACTCAAGCCAGGCCAACTGTCACTCTCTTTTCCTGCTGCCTGCTGATCTAGATGTAGAACCCTTTACTACCTCTCCAGCACCATGTCTGCCTGCAGGACACTGTACTTCTCACCATGGCAATAATGGACTAAGCTTCTGAGCCCCAAGCCAACCCCAATTAAATGTTTTTCTCTGTAATAGTTTCCATGGTTATGGTGTCTCTTCACAGCAACAGAAGCCCTAACTAATATCCAACAGATGACTAATCTTCATAATATGCAAAAATCTAAAGACTTAAGTAAAAATGGGTGATGGATCTAAACAGAGAGTTCTTAAAAGAAATAAAAATTAAAAAAGATAATTAGTATCTCAAAAGGTGTTTAGCGTCTTTAGCAATCACAGAGATATAAAGTGAGATTATGTGGAGATTTCATCCTGCTATCATCAGAATGGCTATACTCCATCAAACAACAGACAACAAATAGTGCTAAGGGTACTCTCAAGGGAAGCCCTCCTTCACTGATTAACTTTTAAAATGTGGGTTTTGGGCTTCAAACTCAGGTCTTCATGATTGGAAGGAAAACATAAGCCTGACAGTTGGCTCTCCAACTATGTATACTCTACATGTTCATTTTAAAAAATGAAATGATGGTAAGGCCATGGATTTGAAATTTTCTTTTCTCTATCTCATTACCTCATATCTTTTTTTTTTGTAATTGCCCAGAGATGACCACGTGTACTTTTTTGTAAACAGGCTATGAAGTCTGAAATTACTTTGGAAAAACAAGTGGGAAAGCTGCAAATTAAGAGGATATTTTTCTTCTTCTCTTCCTTCATTTTCACTCAGAAATAAAGCATGTGTTTCACTTACATTATTATGGAACAATCCTGAAAAGGCTTCTGAAATATGAATTTATGTACAAATTCTCTGTTCTGTGTACATGGTGTCTTCTGACACTAGGTTTTTGGTGTGTTTAGTATGTAAAACACTCTAATCATTCTGACTTGCTCTCATGTTTGAACAGCATGGCCCTAAAATATTCATCATCTAAGATAAAGAAGCTGAATCCTAGTGTAATAAGTGAGTACCCCAAATGTTGTTTGGCAGTTTATAACTTTACTTAAAATTATCATGTTTCCAAACAAAAAAAAAGGACATGTATTTATCTTTTGGGGCTTTAAGAGGATGGATGGTGTAATTTTTTTCCCTCCAGTTAAAATTAGTTTTTTTTTCCTTCTCTACATAAATGGATTAATGTTTTTCCTTACCAGGAAAATTCCTAGATTTATTCATCAACAACATTGACATTGAGCAGATTAAAATATATTATTTCTGGACCTCAAGTCTATTATTATTCTTGAATTTCAGAGACAGAAGATTAGAGGAAATAAGCAAATTAATCTTGGAGTAATCAAACTATTCAAGAACAGTGGTAGGAATATATTAACATCAAAAGTCTTTGTATGTTGTAATATAATTTCATTGTTAATATGTGTTTTTGAAATGTAAAAGACAATGAAGTAGGTGAGTGTTTTAGTTAGGGGGTTTCTATTGCTGTGATGATACACCATGATGAAAAATGCAAGTTGGGGAGGAAAGTGTTCATTTGGCTTACACTTCCACATTGCTGTTCACCACTGCAGGAAGTCAGGACAGGATCTCAAACAGGGCAGGAACCTAATGGCAGGAGCTGATGCAGAGGCTAAGGAGGAGTGTTGCTTACTGCTTTGCTCCTCATGGCTTGCTCAGATGGCTTTCTTATAAAACCCAGGACCAGCAGCTCAGGGATGGCATCAGCCATGATGTGCTGGACCCTCCCTCATCAATCACTAATTCAAATGAAGGCACTGGGACACCAATCCAGCCACAAAACCTTTGACCATATTTTGCCTTGCCTGCAGAGTGTTCTGGGATCAGAACCTAGCAGTATCATCATCCAAGAGATCAGAGAGACTTCATCCAGAAACTGATGGGAGCAGATGCAGTGTCCCACAGCCGAACATTAGGCAGAGCTCTGGGAGACCTGTGGAGGAGAGGGAGGAAGGATAGGAGGAACCAGAGGGTAGGGAAACCATGAGAACATGTCCCACAGAATCAACTGACTTGGATTCATGGGGCTTGCAGAGAATAGAGAGCCTACAGGGGTCTGACCAAGATCCTTGGCATATATATTACGGCTGAGTAGCTTGATGTTCTTGAGGGATTCCTAACACAGAGTGTGGGAGTTGTCTCTGACACTTTTGCCTATTTGTAGGACACTTCTTCTCCTACTGAATTGCCTCATCCAGCTTGGATATGGTGGTATGTGTCCAATCTTATCATAGCTTGTTATGCCATATTAAATGATGAAAACATGAATGTTGTCCATGACTGTAGTCCTGAACAGAGGAAACTTTGATTGGCATCGTCTCCTTTTGCTGTAGGGTTTTATATTTTTTGTTACTTTTCTATTTGTTTATTTTCAATTAGGCTAAGGACTCCAACTCCCTTGTTATTCAATGTATATCTTCACATATCTTGGCTGGTCAATGCAGATGATTTCGCCAGATAAATACAGATGTGGAATTTTTAGAGTGTTGGTATCCAGAGAAAGTTTTTAGCTAAGTAATCGTAGTTTTAAAGCATGAAGTGTAATATGATATTTATATTTTGAATGTTTTTCATAGAGAACATTAAAAAATCATGCCCTGTAGGTCATATTGGAAGAAAGAATGGGTTTGGGTTAGTGGGACTAAAAACACATGACCAATATTGTGGGTAAGGTGCTGCTCAAATTTGGAAAGTCAGCCTTGAGGCTAAAGCAAGAAGCAATGCACATAAATCTGAGTATCAGTTGTACACTGACTCTGTTCAGTTAACTATGATGGATAAACAGCTTTCTGAAGGAGAAGCAAGGATTTTAACTGGAACATCAGACATATCAGAAAATGCCCCAAATTATATTAAAAAACAAAAACTTGTGCATTATGTACCATGTTGGAAATAACTCATTCCTTAAAAAATATTTATTTATTCTATTTATTGTGAGTGTGTGTGCTGTGGGATATTCTGTATGTTAAATGTGTTGCTCTGATTGGTTAATAAATAAAACACTGATTGGCCAGTAGCCAGGCAAGAAGTATAGACCGGAAAAGGGGAGAGGGGAATTCTGGGAAGTGGAAGGCTGAGTCAGAGAGATGCTGCCAGCTGCCGCCATTACAAGCAAGATGTAAGGTACCAAAGGCCACGAGCCATGTGGCAACTTATAGATTAATAGACATGGGTTAATTTAAGATAGAAGAACTAGATAACAAGAAGCCTGCCACGGCCATACAGTTTGTAAGCAATATAAGTCTCTGTGTGTTTACTTGGTTGGTCTGAGCGGCTGTGGGACTGGTGGGTAAGAGAGATTTGTCCTGACCGTGGGCCAGGCAGAACCAGGAAAACTCTAGCTATGTGTGTGTGTGTGTGTGTGTGTGTGTGTGTGTGTGTGTGTGTGTGTTTATGTGCTATGTGTGTTTAGATAACTGTTGAAGCCAGAAGAGGGTGTCTGATTCCCTGGAACTCAAATAATGGATGATTGTGGCACCAAATCCCAGAGAAGGATAGTTGTTCCTAATCACTGAGCAATCTCTCCAGCCCAAATACATTATTAAATTTACTCATGTCTACAATATTGAAGTCCAGTACTTTATAATAAGGTTCAATGGATCACAGGTTTTGTGAATAAATTCTCATTGTTATCTTATGTATTTGAACTTAATAACGAAGATTATTTCATTGTGCTGAAAAACTCACAAACTGACATACCTCTCTCCTTTACAGAGATGCTCTTTTCTTCATTTTGAAGAAAATACACTCCTGTGGAAGATAATGGCCAAGAGTATATGGGCAGCACAAATTTGACTTGGTGGCTTTAAAGATAAACCAGAACAAAAACAGACACAAAGGTAGCTAGGAAGCAGATGTGCATCTGGGCAAATCTCAGGAAGTTAGCATGAATATAATGAAATGCAGTGTATAAAAACCTCAAAGAACTAATAAAAAGATTGAACAAACAAACAGAACTGAGCTTTAACTTAAGATAAAGCAGATCAAGCTATTCTTTAGCTTTTAAAAATTATGTATTTTATCTTTTGAGATTATAATTACATCCTCCCTCAAAGCCCACATATATTCCCCTTGCTCTCTTTCAAATCCATAGCCTTTTAAAATTATTATTACACACACAAACACACATACATATATACATATATTTATGCCTATATATAACTAACTAAATAAATATAGCCTACAAAGTCTGTATAATATTGCTTATATGTATATTTTCAGGGCTGATCACTTGGTATTAGATAACCAATCAACTTTTGTGTGAAAATTTCTCTTTGATAATGTGCAAGTCTGTATTTTAGATTTGAAGATGATGATCTATTAATATTATCAAGTTCCCTGAACATGAGGCATCTTTGCTTCAGATAAAAAGTTGTTAATTTGTGTAGTACTGATACAGAAACATTAAAACATAAAATTAGTACATAGTTTTAAGTAGATTTCATTATATTGAATTTTCTTTATTTACTTGAGTACTTTAATATGAAGAAACTACTTTCGTTAGTTCATTACTACAAGCTCTTTGGGTCAATCATAGAATGATTAATGCTTCTTTTTGACTTGACCTAACTCACAGAAGAATATTTATTTATTAATTCACTTGTTCAATATTTCTGGAAAAGAACAAGCTTGTCAGTGTTTTCTGTAAGATAAATTACTAAATGGTCTGATTAATAAAAACCTGGTGCCAGATATTAGGGTTAAAACTGAGAGATCAGAGGAATAGGACAAGACATGGCCAACCTTATATCACTGACATCTCAGTCTCTAAAGAGACCTACTTCCTGTATACCCATGCCTATATGCCTTTATGTCCCTGCAATTTTACTTCCTCTCTCTGCCCAGCTACATCACTTCCTCTTCCTGCCTAGCTCTGTCACTTCCTGTCTGTCTGTACAGACCTCCAGACCTTTATGGTTAACTAGTGTTGGAATTTAAGGTGTGTGTCACCATGCCTGGCTCTGTTTCCAGTGTGGCCTTGAACTTACAGAGATCTGGATGGATCTCTGCCTCCCGAATGCTAGGATTAAAGGCGTGTGATATCATTGCCTGACTTCTATGTTTAATATAGTGGCTGGCTTTTTTCCTCTGATCCTATATAAGCTTTATTGGGGTGCACACATAAAATATCACCATGATGGATGGAGAAATAACATTGCTATGAGTAAAGTTTACTGCTTTTCCCCTGGTGCAATTGTAGTTCGTTGGTAGAAAACACTAAATTAACAACATGTTCCTGAAAGTATATTATTTTTACCTTGGTGCAACAGAAAGCAAGCTTAACAAGGTTTTGTGTAGCATGGGCACTCTATGGAGAGTAGTCAGTCAGTAGTTATGCTATATTTGGAGAATGAATAGCATTTGATCACCATGGGTGTGTGTTATTTTTCTCTGTTGTTATATTGATTATATTTCTCTCATGAATGACTAAACCTTATTTTCTGAACCTTTAGAGAAATGAACCAGTTCAGCTCTTTTTCTAAGTTATGAGTGATAGATATCTGCCCACGGTCCTTGGTGGAAATGGGACCCAGAAGCTGGCAACCTTTACAACATAGGACTCAATAAAGCCTAAGAGATGTTCTTGTTAATTTCCTCATGTAAAATAAAAGTGTCATTTATAATTGGATACACAAACATCAAGTTTATAATAAATGTACATTACTAATGTTCATATAACAAGGGGCTATACCAGGTTCATTTGTCCTTATATAGATTCATTCATTGTTTGACTCAACAGCTGGCATTTAAGTAAATACAGTGTTGGGAGCTAGAGGAATAAGTGACTTTTCTATAGCATTTCTATTCTCACCGATCTGAACAATTTTTATTATTAAGAAAGTTTTTATTCATTTTACATTCCAACCACAGATCCCCCTCTTCTGTCCTCCCATCCCCCAGCCTTCCCCCCACAACCCTCCTCCCACTTCCCTTCTCCAACAAGGTAAGGCCTCCCATGGGGAGTCAGTAGAGTCTGGTACATTCAGTTGAGGCAGGTCTAAGACCCTCCCCTGCATCAAGGCTGTGCAAGGTATCCCACCATAGGTAATGGGTTCTAAAAAGTCAGTTCATGCACCAAGGATGGATCCTGCTGGTCTTAACTTTTAGCTGAAGTAATAACTGTTGTAAAGGCAAGGGCATAACACTCAGTTAGGACCTTAGATGTAGGATATAATTTGGGTGGTCGGTTTAAATATTTTTTTTCAATTGAACCAGTGGGGTTACTCAATCTTAAAGTAGAATATGACAGTAATATTTTCATTGGGGGGTGGTCTCTTGGCTGAGAGGACACAGACTTGTCAAGTTTAAGATTCCTAACATGATTAGAAAATATTTTTTTTCAAAATATCAGGATGCTGAGCATATTTCTATTAAACTTTAAGTTTGTAGGGATGAAACCTAGGGTTCTGAATGATAAAATAAATAAATAAAAATACTAAATGATTACTATGCCAGTGGTTTGTGGACTGTATTCTAGTCACTTGCTAGCAAATGTCATAATGCATATATCTTGTTATTGTTTTTGATTATTTTTTACCACTCCACAAGTCATGTACTCCTTGAGTAATTGCGGCAGGTGACAGATGAATGAATTAGTGCCTCTTCACAAATAACTTTACATACTTTGTGAAAAAATTGTTCATTTTTATTTCTGTTTTGTTTATGACTGTACATAGAGCTTTTATACAGTATGCATTCAGTCCTGATATCAAAAACAATTGTATTTGGATGAAGTAAAAAAATAAATGAATTTAAATATGATTAAGTATAATGATGAACATTTATGAAAATTGAGAGTTCATATGCTTTTAAATGTTTAAGTTGAATGTATTACATAGGAAACCTAGTGAAATTCTAGTCCATTAAAGAAATAGTGAATATTTATAATCTTAACTAATTGATTAATGATATTTATTAGTCTATAATAGTTTTGTTTCCTTTCACCATCACACATTTTCCTAGTAATCTTATCTTATTTCCTGGGTAACATCTACAGTTTTCTAACATAGGTTAATTTCAGCCAGGGAACGCATGTGTATCCTTGTCAAGAGGGAGGGAGGCCCTAGAGCTGAAATACGAGGAAGAACTTCTGAAATATATTCCTGCTTTATCCCAGGCAACTGTATGTGTTCCTTCAAGGAGAGGGTTATCCTCTTTCTTCCAGGCTATCTCTTTCTCACTCCTAGTGGTGACCAAAGTTTTGACAGATTCCAAAAAATACTTCCAAATTGATCTCCTCCAAAGAAATGCACCAGAGACAGAGATTTATGAATTTACTAAAGACACTGGAGGACTCATCTAACAAAAGTAGAAGGAAATTAATGTAGACAGTGAAAATTCCAGACTCACAGAAATTATTGTATATTCATTTTTTCACCTATAAATAATTCACCTCTGTTTGAATAGATAGATTAGGCAAAATATTTTTTAAGATAGATCTGTGTATCTTACATTAACTATATACATATATAACTTATACACTCTCATGCATATGTACACACAGACAAATATGTATATATTATATATAGCATATACACATGTGTGTATGTGTTACAAAATTAGAAGGAAGAGCTGAAGAAGGGAGAATACAAGTGTGAAGGATTAGAAGATAAGAAAGCAAAATGAAGGAATGGGAGGAGGGCGAATGTAATACAAGTACAGAATATAATTGAAAGAAATTGTCCACATGGAACAAAGCCCTATGTTTAAATAATGTTTATCAATAAAAATATATTTATCTTCCTGTGGTATATAGACATCAGACAGTAATCTAAGACTAGATCAAGTGTAATTTTAGCTTAAAATTTATATTAATTCGAACTTGGCTAGAAGTTTCAGGAAAGCATAATAGAATAAAATATGTCCAAGAGGAAAACACCTGGCTTACAAAATTCCTTTTATAGAATAGATAAACTATGTCAACATAAAATGTACTCTTTCTTAAAATGTCAGTGCAGGGGCTAGGGAGATAGCTCAGTGGGTAAAGGAACTACTTCACAAATATGAGGACCTGAGTTGAGATCCACAGTGCCCATGTAAAACTTGGGTACGGTGGTGCATGTCTGTTACTCCAGTGCTGGGGATAGAAACAGGCAAATAGATCCCTGGGGCTTGCTGGCCCAACTGTCTAAGTCAAACAGTGAGTTCCATGTTGACTATGAGAACTTCTATCAGAAAAGG
>CABHPQ010155043.1:10971-40255 GCA_902168405.1 Peromyscus aztecus
TGTGTGTGTATGCTGTTTGTTTCTGAATATGAAGCATACTGTTTATATGAGAAGAAAGGAAATTTAAAGGAATTTGTTTTTCCCTTATGTTTAGTTTTCCATGACTTAAATAAAATGACCAGCTCTTTGGAGTCATGGTCATTATTAATTCACCCAGAGTTGAGCCACAGCCCTTTATGCTGTCCTTGTCAACAAGTAACTTTGTTTTAGGATTTACATTTTTTAGAATAAGAATAAAATATTTTTATGGTATCTTAATCTAAATACATATAAATTAATATTTTCACACAGCCATGCTTATCAGAAAAGCACAAAGTGGAGATTAATTTTGTAAAAATTCATGAAACTTTCTATAAAACAAAGAACTTTGCTAGTTTTTCAAATAGATGATTTACGAGTATAAATGTGGGCATTAAAACCAGTCTATGTATCCTGTTTGAGCAAATAATAGCTTTCATATTTCTTTTAGCTCAGTATGATGTGTACACTTAATAAAGCAGAGTTAGTTTTCTTCCAGATGTTAGCTCCTGGATACTGAAATTCTGTTTGTGGGATTCTGTAATGATAGGCTTACCATCTTTTACCATAAAAGTGACCAAAAAACATTTAGATTCATAATCATCATCCTGATAGATCCACTTTCTTCCTTTGAAATTTTTATATTGGTGTTTGGATAGAGATTTCATTTGTATTCAGTAAGCTATGATTTTCAAACAGTGTTATGGCCAGATTTGGGGTATACTATTTAATGAGCTTTGGTAAGCACATACAATTGTGGGCCTGTAGCACGGCAGAATTTCCTGATACCCTCTGAAGGTTTGATCCCCTTCATCATTGTTGGTCCTCTTCCCCAGCAAATGTTCTTATGTCTAACACTCTCCTTTCCATTGGGATTTGCATACAGTCTCATCATCCGGCTTCCAGCTCTCAGCATACTTCTGTTTAGGTTCAGTGTACAGCTTTTCCAATAACATACATACACTTAAGCCTTACTGACTTGAACACATCAAAATTTCTAATGAAATTAGACACTGTGAATTGCTATGTTTTACATGATGAATATAAAATATATTTCATTAACTGTAAGGCCTCAGGACAGTTTGGACTACTGAGACATAATAGATTTAATCTCCTCTGGTTGTACATTCTTTGATATTTGCCTCAAATTTTCAATATTCTTTTATTAATTTGTGAACTTCTTTAACCTCATCATACCCTCAGAGCCAAAACTAAGTCCCTCATTCAATATAAAGACATTTTTCTTTTAATCAAATAGGCTAACACATAGCCTCCTGGATCCTGATGAATATTATCAACTTTCATCAATGGTGAAGACCAACTAACAAATCAGTTGTTCATTTTGTTATTCTCTGCAACTAATTTAATAAAATGATATTCCCAGATATCCAAGTTCTTTAAAAGGGAAAGAAAAAGAAAAAGAAAACAAAAACAAAAAACAAAAAATAGTGTCACTAATACTTACCTGAATTCTAAGGAGCTGCTTAACCTCGAGACTCAGCTGTTCTCCGTGTCAACCAACAGTAACTGTTTTTCAAACTGGTGACAGGAAGATGTGACACTAAATTAAAGAATGCCAGCGAAGGGATGAAGTTCAGAAGTCACCAGCGTTTGACAAACATTAGCTATTGTTTGAACAATAGATAAGCACATATGTTAACGTTCTGATTTGTAAGATGAAAACGTGTACAAGTGACTTGTTCATAGTTTGCTGATTTGGTGTTAGACCTCTGTCTTAGTGTTACCTTCTATAGGTTGATACAATGCCCAAATATCTTAGCTTCTTTTCATATGAGATCACTAATATTTTGTTAATGACACATATTTTATATAGTTGTGGTGTACAGTGTGACATTTTAACATATACATACAATGTATAATAATCAGGTCAGAGTAGCTGTATGTATTGTGTATGTATTGTTCCTTTGTGTTGGAGCATTCAAAATCTTCCCCAGGAGCCATTTTTAAGTATTTGATTGTACTTTTCAAATTACTACCACACGTAGAATATTAGGAGTTACTCATTTATTCATTTGTAGTATTTGACAACATCATACTGATAGATTGAGCAAATGAATGAAATCGAGTTGTTTTTGTCCCTTGGATACTTCCTGCATAAGAATGGGCCTGACAGCATTTCATCATAGAATTATTTTTGATCTCATTTTTAAAGAACTCTTTCCCCTCTATTGAGTGCTTTGAGTATCAACTTAATAAACAGGAAACTCCTATTAAGATTATTCACCTCCTTAAGAAAAAATAAACTCTACAATTTATAAAATAGGAAGATAAAGATATTTCAGAAAGTATCTGTGTTTTATTAAATGACAGCATTGCTTAAACTAATTCTTAGAAAAACAAATAAGCAAATCTTAAAAGACAACAGTAGATATATTAATATTTGATTAATACACTGTCATAGCAGAATGCGGCATGAATCTACCTCTGGTAGGAGAGATAATAACTTTCAATTCAGTGGATCCTTATTTAATAAAGGGTTATTACAGGTTTTAAAAGTGAAATGTTCATATTTAATATGATAAGCCTACTTAGTGCTACTTGCCTGAATAATAAAATGGTAATAGCCTCCATTAGAACAAATAATTATTTTACTGGTACAGACACACTTAGCTTTACAATAGAAACCCTTCTAAGGTGCCATGTATAAATCATTTGGGGAGGTGTGAGCTGCCATCATTTAAATGTCTCAGGGCAACACACTGCCTAGAGAAAGCCTTTGAAGTTTTCCTTTATAATGCAAAAATAATGATTTCGTTTTGCAAATGAGGGTGTTTTCATGCTAGTTTTGTTGAAAAGTGGCATATTCATCTGAGTGTAAAAGTTTTTAAACAGTCTGAGTGTGTTTAATGTGGCCTTGTTGGACAAGAACACATGATTTCAGGGGTTCTTAGTCTGAAGGAGGGCTGCAGAGAATCAGTGGGTGAGAATATGGCTGAATCACCTGCTCTTTCCCTGTTATAATGAAAAGCCACATAAAATATTAACAGACTTGACCTGCCTTTCACCAATTTGGGGATAGAATAAGAAAAAAAAGATGCTTTATAATCCTAGAGACATAACACATAAACATATTCTTTTGTTTCTACATCTTTTGAAATACAGATAGTCTGTGGACTAAGTGGTGGTCAAAAGTAGTTCCAGGGTCACTGAGTGTGGTGACATACACCTGTATTTCCAGCATTTGGAAGACAGAGGCAGAAATAGCATAATTTAAAAATAGAGTGGGCTATTAGTGAGCTCCAGGCAAATCTTGCTACATGGGACCCTGCTTCAAAACAACAACAAAATTACCAAATGTTTCTATATCTCATCTACCTGTCTGTCATCTACCTATCTGTCATCTATCTATCTATCTATCTATCTATCTATCTATCTATCTATCTATCTATCTATCTATCTATCTGCCTGTCTGTCTATCTATCTATCTATCTATCTATCTATCTATCTATCTATCTATCTAATCTACCTAAACTATCTGCATTAATCATTGCCCACTACAAAAAAAGAAGCTTCTTTGATGAAAGTTGAGAGCAGTACTAATTTATCAGTATCATAGATAATAATATCAATATTAAGAAAGCTAAACAGCAACATGTCCATTTAGCAAAACAGTCATAGTTTCCTCTAAGCCCTATGACCTCTCCAGCTCTGAGCCTTTGATCAAGTTTACAATAGCAGGTATGAATTCCTTCTCAAATTCAAGCAGAAAGTGGTTGGTTACTTACCCTCCCCCCCCATAACATTCACGACACTGTTGCATCAGTGACCCCCCTTTGCCCGACTGGTCGGTATAATAATATCCGGGGTCCACTAATGGCTAAGACCTTTGGTGAATTTTCCTCACAAGGGCCAGCCTAGCCTCTTCTGTCACTATGAAAGGTAGCCAGCAGGGAAGAAGTTTCCAGGTCACTTCCAGCCTAATTTCTCTTGTCCTGTAACCAGGTTTTGGTGCCATTTAATCTTTGTATATATAATCTTTTGTACTGCTGTTATATGTGGGTGCTATGAAATTTATATCGGCATGCACGGTTAACATATTTCTCGTGAGCTTCTTATATAGAATGTAATGTAACACACAACAGTCACTACCCTGTGATATCATAAAAGAAATATTTAAGACTGAAAATTAGTTTGTAGGAATCTGAAGAGAGTGATCCTTCCTATGGTTGGTAGCATGAGTGAAAGGGTCTTTTTTCTCGGTATTTATATAGCTTAATATAGCTTCCGATCCATTGTGTCAATCTTCAGTGTTTACTCCTATGCTTCTAATCTGTCATATAAGTGATAAATCTTTTCTGACAATGAGTTCAAGATTTTTCCCTATTTTCTCTTCTATCCATCCAAATGGCAGTGTGAAAAGAGGTAAGCTGCAGCTTTAGAAAGGCCTTTCAAGAGCTAACATAATCAACCTTTGTATATATAAAGTACGACCTTTGGGGAATTTCTTAATTTCTCTAGATGTACACTTTCCGGCTCTCAGGACGGTACCCCATAGGGATGTTTTGAATATGAAAACCAATGAGAATGAAAAGAAACAGGAAATACAAATTTCCTCAAAATATATTCTGAACCCAGAAATCTCTAAGTTTGAAATTTTCATCTTAATCTAAGGACCACTTAGCATTAAATCCTGAGGTGCCTACAACAATGAGTATGATATGCACATTCAATGATGAGACTAGCCCCCTGCCTAGCAGGGGAAAACAGTTGCTGCTGCTGACTACCTTGGTCCCTCTTCCTACACCCAGGGCAGCCTCTCACTTCTTCTACTTTCATTAAAATTAAATTACCACTTAGATTAGATCAAAAGATTGTCCCTGGTTGTGAAGAGGATAGTGTGCTAAACTACCACTAATCTCTTAATGCACCATGGTATTTGGGGACATTTTTTTTCCCTAGCAGGGAAATTATTTTTCTGTCTTCTCTGAAGTACTAAAAGTCCTTTGCTAATACTAGCCCAATGCAAGTTAACCTGTTCTGAGATTTGTTTTGTGCTTTGGAAATGCTTGTCAGACAAGCTTTCAACACAGAGATGTGTGATTTACATTAGTTTGCATAAGAAAATATCACTCCAGGGACAATTTTCTTTCTTTATTCTTTCTCATATTGTAGAACAGACAAAAAGGGACACCTGGATCTTTGTTTAGTATGTGGGTAATCACTTAAGATTCACAGGATATCAAGTGCCATAGCATTAATAGAAACTCAGTCCCCCTCTTTAGTGGACATACACCCCAATATTAATATTAATTCTATTATTATTATTATTAGATATATACTTTAATTACCAGTTTAGATGGCTTCATCCCAGTCAAATTTATTGCCTTTCTCTGTTTCCATCTGTTAATGTTCTTTTTGTTCAAAGATAACTTACTAAAAGCAGGCAAGCTGTTAGTCATTTTAGAATATACAGCCCTGCCTTAAAGGGAACTTATGAAATTGATTTATAACCTAAGTCAGTATCTTAGACATGTGGGAAAGAAATTTGGAAGTGGCATTTATTGTCAGTCTTTGAATAATAAAATAAAAGGTTGGAAGATTCGAACTAGGCTGAATAGCTTTGGGGCATAACGACCAATTCAAGGATTAAGCATTCCTAGATGCCCACTGGAAAGTTCATTACTGAATCTTTTTCATGAACCTCTCCAGCAGTCCTTTTAAAATTTGCGTATTCAAAGAAGAAAATAAAGCATAGGAGGAGATAAATTTAGTTCAATATATCATAATTAACAAAAGGGTAATATGAAAGTGGAAATAGGCAGAGATTTTTGCAAGAACAGATAGACTTAGTATCCACTCTATAGTACAGTGTCTGTCATGCATGTGGAGGATTTAGGGAAGAAATTCAATAGTTAGATAAGGAAGTTTGTGTGTATGGTCACCTTTAAAGAATCAGGTCATGGGTAACACATGAAAGAGAAGAGATGGGCCTGGGATGGAAAGCATAGTCTCAGAATCATTGCCTTTAAATCTTCGATTAGTCAGTGCAGCCTCTTCTGTATTTGGATAGCTCCTATTCTAAAAATAAAAAATAATTTTTAAAACATCAATCATTTTTGTCCTTGTGCATTTCATTCATGGAACATAACTGAGTTCTTTAGATTAGCATGTAAATTCTGACTATCCATATATAAACTTTTCAATTATATTAAGACAGCTACTTACTACTCAACTGATTTTTGAGAAATAGTTCATCATTTTCTGTCCTCTAGTTTTTAATTTAATTGTCTGAATTCTTTAGAGATTCCCCCAAATTATGGCACAGTGATATCATCAAGTCACCTCCATGTTTCAGGATAATAACCAGTGGGGGCTAATCATTGAATACCTTCAGAAGATCTAGTTCTCATATTCTCTCTCTTCCTACCTAGAGATTATCTCCTATGGCAACCATATGCTATGATTCTTTCAGAATGGTGGTTATCCTCTGCAGCAGCCACACACCATGATTCTTTCAGAATGGCTGTCATTGCTCTTGTGGAGAGAAATTGAAAGGACCTAGTTGTGTTTCTTCTTAGTCATCACGTCTTTTGTTTTAGTAACAGTCTATTCATGCTGCAGACAGATCATAGATGCCAGACCACAGACAAAGGAAAGCCAAAGCTTACATCATGGATCATCATTAGCTTTGTCTGTTAGGGTTAGTTGATCTCATTCCTCAGCTACGCAGTATTTTTTCTAACACAACAAATATTTATATAATGTTTATTTTCTCCCATTTAGCATATATTTATTTAGCTGACAATCATAACATTTAGGTGCGTGTTATCAATGTCTTGATCATATAGATATGAAATGAGACAGAAAAGTGGCTCACACTGAGGACTGAAATTTGAAATCAGGTAGTCTGGCTCTAGGGTTTGTGGGTTTTTGCTGTGAAACCATGCTGCTATGTCTACTTATAGCATATGCTTCTTTTAGGTGTTCCTCTATTTTTTGTGATCCTTATTTATGTTTTATGTATTTGTAAAGTTGAAGATCCTTTGAGATTTCTCAGTGTTGCCAGTCATATTTATGTAAGTCCTTGTGTCATCTCTGAATGTGACAAAGAGAGTTTTTCCATCACGAAAATCCACATGAGTATTTTTGATGTGGAAGTTTCAAGGTCACAGCCTAAAGGAGAAAGCATCCAGCACAAGTAGTGATGTTCAAATTTCATAGAAGATAAAAAAAACAAAAATATATTAAGGTTGAACATTAGAAAATACAGAGACACCACCCTGGTTATGTAGCCAGAGAAAAGAAACAGCAGAAGGGGATTCAACAGGGGAGAAATGTGAGGCCCACAGAGTTGAATCAGTCAACCTGGAAGTTGACAGACAAATCTAATTATGGAGGGGAGTAGAAGAGAGGGCAAGCATTGGGACAGACGCCAACAAGCCTCCTGGCAATTTAAAATCAAGGATACCAGTTTCCAGGCTGTGGCTCACAATGCTGTGCTCTAATACATGAAAGAAATGGCAGATTCTAACACAGTGCAGGGAATGGAAGAGTCCAGAACTTCTGGTGACACCATAGTACAGAAAGAGCAGAAAGGAAGGAGGAACAAGGGAGAAAGGGTTAAAAAAAAAAAAGACAAAGAGGATTAGGATCTAATGAAAAGGATTAAGAACCTGCTCATTATATGAGGGATCAGATTCTACTCCGGCTTCTTGTCTTCTTTATCGTTCATTTTGTTTTGTTGTGAAACGGATTCCCATTACGTAGCCAGCAGTGACTTGAACTTTGCTATGTAGCCCTGGCTAGCTTTGACTTCTTTATTCTCCTCCTTCTGCTTCTTAAGTGATGAGATTACAGGTGTAGGTCACCAGTATTGAGCCTTTGCTTCTGTTTCCCGATGCTTTGAGTCATAGAGAAGTCTAAGAATGGCTAAGCTATCCAGACGGTATAGATGTACCTACACTAGACCTCGCATTCTGATTCCTTCACAAATGTCAGCATCAGTTTGGGCAAATAATCTGGAGTTTGCCATCCTATCATTTGGCTTTTTCCTACTTTTCCTATTACCCAAAGTTAATTCACAGAAAGATTCCTAATAAGATGAAGGGAAGTTGACAATTCCACTTATCTAACCAGCTAACTGTACATACATCTTTAAAATAGAAAAAAAATAACAAAAAGCTACCTTGATTTTTGTGTCTCATTTTGAGAAATTACATGAAGCTCTTACCATTTTAAAGCATCCTGTGATTTGGAGGCTGTAGGAAGCTACACAATTGGCTTTTTCTTGTGACCATAATCCATAATTTCTTGGTAAATGCCATTGCTAAATCATAGGGGCAAACATGCCTGCACACATGCATGCTGGGTGGATTTTAGGCCATTCCTCTTGGTGCCGTCACCTTGATTCAAGCATGCCATTATCTGAAGACACTTCTTTCAGGACAGCACTGGGCCTACAGACAGCTAGGTGGAGCTAACTCAATGGTCTGTCACTAAATACTTTTCATTTGAAACCTTAGCAAAGTGGCCCCTTTCTCAGGTGATGTCCCATACATTGCTAAACCAAAAGGCAGAGTCAGGGTGTGGCACAATCCTGCCTGGAGTTTACATGGCTCTCTTGGGTCCTACAGTCCTTGCATATGCTCTCACGATACCACAGGGCATTGCTTAGCAGCATCACTGGCACCATACGCTGTGAGTGCCCAAGCTGCCGTCTCCTGTTGGCAAGATGGAGGGGTAGGAAATAAATGGCCATTTGTTACTCAAAGTGATGGACCATAAGGCATGCAGAGGACACACGCACTCCAGTTAGTGTTGGTTGATCATGCGGGCAATGGAGGGCCTCCATGATGTCTCTAGTACAAAGGGCCTGAACTCAAGACTCTGGCGTTGTAGCAGCTATTTGCTTTTGAATTAGCTAATGAGCCTCTTTGTGTTTGAGCACTGGAAAGTCTCCAAAACCCACTCAGGAGGGAAATGAACAAATGTCGTTTTTGTTACCTCTGGATAAATCTTCATGATGAAATATGTATCAGTTCTCCCTCTTCAATCTTGTCTTTTTTCCCAAGTGGATGGACACTCAATTACCATGAAGGCAAAAATAAAATAATAATAACTAGATTCCAACCCCTCTTTTTTTTTTCTTTTTTACAAAGCAACAAAAGCAACTTTGAGAGTCAAATTAAATGCTGCTAGTTGGATGCCACTGTGAGACTCACAGCTTTCAGATGATACTCTAAATATATTCTAGTTATATGTACATTTCTGATTATCTGAGTACCAGTTATTTATGTAACTTACAATTGCTGGCAACATTGTCCATTGTCTGCTTTTGAGAAAGTGGGTACAGAGATCCTCTTAGCCAACAACTCAATCGAATGTAACTGCATCCCACCACTGGAAGCCTCAACTGTCTACAAGAGATGGCCAGTTGAGATTCCTTTTTTGTATGTCTAGCTTAATGATTCCAGGGGAAATGAAATGATGCTAAAAAGGAATGTTCAAGAATTTATGACCTTAGGTAAATTCATAACTGGTTTATCTTTCTGTATATACAATGCAGTGACATTTTAGAGGTAGATTTGAATTGTCAACAATTGCATGGTGGATATGTTAGCAAGAGAAAGGGATTAGAGAAGTTACCTGATGAGAGTTATAGATGGTGATTGGACTTCTTTTGCACTGGTAGACATCAGTTGCTACCATCTTTGCCTCCTTTTCTCAAATAAACAGATAGAAAACTGATAGACAGGCTGTCTTCAGATGTCCTTGGTTGTGTTGTATGCTGATTTGGGACTGGAAATAGGCAGGAGTTTTCTGTGCATAGGATTTAAAAGCTGATGCCTGAGAGTTCTTGCTTGTACTTACTTGCTCAGCTATGCCCCTGATAACCTAGGGTTCCTGGGTTTCATGAGGCAACTAGTGAATAACAGTGCCACACAGAAATGGCAAGTAAGCCCACAATCATGTAAACTGAAAGACATGTTTTTATTGACTGTTTTTATATGAAAAAAATCTTATATAAAAAAATCAAACAACAACAATGGAACACCTTATGTGAATACATCAACAGAATATTGATTAAAGTTGTTTATTGATCCAGTCATTCCCATTTTAAATCTCCCATCTCAAGACCCAATTCTGTAGCTCATGTGTTTGAACACATTTCTCCATGTAATTCTGTTTGTGATGATCTGCCATCAAAAGAGTTTAAGGATTCTTTGTCACAGCTAGCATGTAGATTCTCTAAAGGAAGAAAAGATGAGATCAGTGGCTTAGAATGGCAAATCATATTATTGTTTTCAAATTGTTTCATGGAAAATTTGTGGAGGAAGAAATTGGTAAATTGTTAGCATCTACTCAGATCCACCACTTTGTTCACAGAAAAGACAAATATTTATATCAAGTTTTGAAGCAATAAGTTGTATCATATACAACTATGAAACAAATCAACTCTGGTTACACTGATTGGGGTTATCACTATATCATTAATGAGGAAGAAATCAAGTGGGGTGATTTACTAAACATCTCTTTGAGGTCCCTAAGTATCACTATGTAGAATAAATGATATACATAGTTGCCAACTGTTAGTTACATACACATTGCATGCCAGTTACTTGATTCCTTTAGAAATGTCAAGTGAATAGTCTACACATCATTTGTTGCTTCATGAAGCTTCCTGTGCAAAGAGATATAAACAATTATTTTAGGACACACAAATAGCATTACATAAGGTAGATAGAAGGATGTCATTGATATGGCCTGACTGTTGGGGTCAAGATCATGACACCAACAGGAAGGAAAAATTAAAATCAAAGAGCACAAATCAAGCCATGCAGCATTTTAACAACTTCTTAGAGAAATACATCATTATTTGAGTTCATTGTATGTTAGCAAATACTGGGCACACTTAGTAAATTTTAAGTTGTGTTAGGTAATTAGCATGTGAAATTGCTTATATAGCTATTTATATTTTTGTTGGCACTTAACAAAAAAGGATATTTATAGCCTTTCCTGCAATTAAGTTGTAAAATATAAAGGATGAGGATATATTGAGAAGAGCTAGCATTTATTGGCTTTCTAACCCATTGCCAAAGAAACTCATGCTACTTCATTTAAATATGATCCTCTTGGTGTCGCTCATACTGAATAGTGTGAAAATTTTACATTTATATATTTTATAATTATTCATTGATAATTTTATACATCTATACAATGTAGTGTGGTCATATCCTCCCCACATTTTTCCTCTCTAACTCTACCCGGATCTTCCCCAACATTTCTTATTCCCAAATTCATATAATCTCCTTATTATTATTTTAATATCCCATTAGGTCCAGTTAGTGCTTTCCACATATGCATGTGTGGGATCATTGACCTGAACATAAACATGCTTATAGTGACCATACTAGCAAAGAATAATGACTTTCCCTCCCCCAGCAACTATCAACTGCCAATATCTCCTCAATTAAGAGTAGGGTCTCAAAAGCTCCTCTCACATCCATGCCAGAATTTTCTTATGCCCTTCTTTTAATATGCATGATAACCCTGCCAAGATTCTTTCCTGAGAAAGTAGGCAAAGAAGTGTTTGTTTTTAAGCTAGAACCATATTTTGCCAAAATTTAGAGATTTCATTGCAATTACTATCAATGTTTCAATGGCATTTTAATTTTTTTTTCATTTGACGTATCATCCCTAGTTCCTCCTTCCTCCCCTTGTCTTGCCTCCCCACCTCCCCATCCCACCTCCCATCCACTCCTCAGAGGGGGTAAGTCCTCCCTTGGGTAGTCAACAAAGTTTGGTATACTAACATCAACTGCATCAACTTAGATCCTCATGTTTGTATGGCAAGGACTTTACTGCTGAGCCATCTCCCCAGTCAAAGAATATGTAATTTTCTATTTTGCTTTTTACTTTGGGGCATCATAAATGTATTGCCTATTTCAATAAAATCTTATAAAAAATAAAACTAGAACCAATTACATTCTTAGAATCTCATTTCCTAAAGTGTTTGTAAAGTTAAAGACACGTGCAGTGTCCATCTGTCCTTTATGCTACAAAGTCTGGAATGAAAGCTTCCAATTGTATAACTTCCTTGGTAGAGAGAACAACGTGTGATCAGAATGTGATGTGAGTCCTTCTAGAGCAGTGGTTCTCAAGCTTCCTAATGCTGCAACCCTTCAATATAGTTCCTTATGCTGCAGTGACCTTTAACCATACATTTTTTTGTTGTTATCTCATACCTGTAATTTTGCTACTGTTATGAACAGATATAATATAAATATCTAATATGCAGGATATCTGATAAGCAACCCTCAAAAGAGTCATGACCCACAGGTTGAGAACCACTGGTCTAGAGTATGACATCTCCTAAGAGAACAGTCAATTGTACAAATGACCAGAGACTGCCTAAAAGAATGACTCGATGATCAGGAAACAAAATTTAGGCTCTATTTTCATTCCAGTCAATTGTACAAATGACCAGAGACTGCCTAAAAGAATGACTCAGTGATCAGGAAACAAAATTTAGGATCTATTTTCATTCAATAGTACCAATACATACTTTCTTAAAAAGCAACTTGTAAAAATAAGAAATAAAGCCGGGCGGTGGCGGCGCACGCCTTTAATCCCAGCACTCGGGAGGCAGAGCCAGGCGGGTCTCTGTGAGTTCGAGGCCAGCGTGGGCTACCAAGTGAGTTCCAGGAAAGGCGCAAAGCTACACAGAGAAACCATGTCTCGAAAAACCAAAAAGAAATAAAAAGTAAAATGAGGAACATAAAATATCTAAATGCAAGGACAGCTCTTTATACTAGTAACTAAAGACTTAAAACAAAATATTATAGAAAATGTATATGATGGATCCAGAGAGATGTTTCACAGGGTAAAGGTGTTTGCCACCAGGCCTGAGGATCTGAATTCATCCCTGTGACCCACATAGTGAAAGAAAAGAATGTACTATTGCAAGTTGTCCTCTGACCTCCACATGCATGCTTATGTACATATAATCCACAATAAAATCAAATAATAGTAAAAAGAAAATGCATATGATCCACATTAAGTGACAAAGGTAAGATAAAATTTGAATGCCTTAAATAAATATTTAAAAAAAGACCCATGTGCTTTTACAAAGGTGAAATATTGGTTAAATGATACACAGATATGTGAGAATATTGGCATTACTAAACACCAGTCCTTGCCTACCTTGTCTTCTTTCCTACTGCTAATCAGTTATGATGTATCCCCATTTAGGACTGGGGATAAGGTGATGCTTTTTATACATAGGATTAGAACCTGATGCCCACGAGATTTTACTGGCTCTTGCTTAGCTACTCTCCTGCCTGCCACCAGGTACTACCAGTGACCAGGGCACTCTATTACAGCCTAGGATACTTTGGGTTTCATGACCCATTTAGTGAGTAAAAGTACAAGTCAACATTGAGAAAAATCCCCTCTTTACCGGGTGCCACTGTTGCTCGGTGGTATTGGGTTTTGGTTGTACATATGCTGAACCCTGCCTCCACAAAGGTCTGCATGACAAAGTATGTTGCATTTATTTCATCTGTAAGATGATGAATAACCTGAGGACTGAATTTAAATGTATGCGTATCACACATAGTTGAATACATGGAATAGCCAAGATCATAAATAGATAATGCTACTATCATTTATTTGCCATCAACTACTGAAGAGATCGGGGGCCTTTCAATCTTGTTAAAACGAAGCAGATTGATTTAGCTTGTGAAAAGTGTATGCTGTGTAATGAATGGGCAGGCAATGATGCTATTATTTGGAACTATATAAATCTACAGAGCCATCAAGAGACTCACATGAATCAGTGCTAATGCCAAGGCCTCGTGAATCACAAGGCTTGAGGTACCCGAAGATGCTACATCATCAGTCTTCAGAGTTCCTTGTTTTCATTTCACCCTGTTATACCCATCAGCCATGTTTATGAGTTTTTAGGGTTCTGTGAGTGCTCCTGGAAAATATAGTGGGTCAGTAGTCAGGAATGCGGCATAAGGATTCTTAGACTCCGAAGGGCTTGTCCACTTTACCTGGGTGATGTGTTTCAGGTAGGCAAGGAACCACTCCAGGAACAGCTCCCTCCTTGTCTTTCTGGAGGAATAGTAATCCAGAGTAAAGAAGAACCAGCAATAGAGTGTCTAGTGACAGGAAGAGGCCCAGCCACTGTGTAATTATTTGAAAGTTCCCAGTTTCACTAAAATCTACTGTCTTTTATGTGAAAAGATGCCCAATTTTATTTATACTGGTGATGCACCCAGCTTTTAAAAGGCAGGGCATTCCCTGCACTCCCTAGCAGAGAAGTGGGTGTGGAACTGAAAGTGCCATGTATGTGCAAGTGTTGAATAGGAATCCCAGAAGGACTAAATAAATGGATCTGACTCAGATGCAAAGCATACCTCTTGTGATTCGTGTGTCCTGAACTACTGATATGATGCCTGTAGCATCAGCCACGTTTGTAATGCAACCTTCAGGATGGTATGACTAAGAACAATGAAATACAAAGATAAAAGATAAAAAGGTTGAGTTTTATGACTATAGAAATTCCTATATCAATCTTAAAAAATATAGTACTAGACTTCCTTAATGTGAGAGGATAAAATTGTATGGGTGCTTATGCTGATGTTTTTTGAATCACAGTTGCAATGTGCATATATGTATGTATATGGTTTTCTCAGCCTTCAATGAACTGTTCTGCCTGTAAGACAGGAGAGCATGTCACCAATCTGCATGTCTTGTCTGTTCCAAACAGCAGAAAGTACATTGCCAGTTGCTAAGAATGGTCTGTGTCAGTATCATTTAGCCAAGCCACCTAACTCCAAGAATCAAAACAACTGACTAAAGCTTTGCCATTAACTTGCCTTTTAAATTACTTTTGGTTTTTTTGTAGCGGTAGAAGTCAAACTCAGAGCCTCAAGAATGCTAGGAAAGTACTCTCCAACTGAACTTTACTCTAACCTAAAGAATGTCTTTTTATAAGTAATTTGAAGAGTTACACATACACAGCACTCATTGACCAGAGATCTTCTAAAAAAATTACTTATGCAATCCCAAATTCATCAAATGCCTGAAAGAGATTAACCAACTGACTTATTGACTTTCACATTTGCTAGATCTAGGCAGGTTTAAAGCTAGTAAAGAGGAACTCTAAAATCTCCTTTAATTCTAGTGTATCAGGAAATGCAGTAAGCCAGGCTGAAATACCCTAGGGATTGTGCCTACATTATACAATGTTATCAATCATCCAGTTTAGACATAGTTGAAATCATAGTCTCCAGAAATCCAAAATCTAGCTTCATCTTTGTGTGTGTGTGTGTGTGTGTGTGTGTGTGTGTGTGTGTGTGTGTAAAATGTTACCAATTACCTTATGACTAGCAAATGTATCTGTTATGGGTATTAAAAGAAAGTAGATGGAAAAATCAGTGTCAAATATAAGAACTGGTTGAGGGCAGAATGAGTAGACATGAGATACTTCATGGGAAATACATGCATGCAGTGCATGCACACAGTGTTTGAAATACAAATTTCCTTCAAGGAAAAAACACAAAGGGAATACAAGGCTCAAGGTTTGTTGCTGGCCTTAGCATAAGCTCGCTGTTCACTTATTTATAAATGTAAACAAAGCCCAATTAATCTTTAGCTCCAGGAAGGCAGACACAAGAGAGGCATTGGTCATGGTGAGCCTGTATTGGAGGGTTAGTTTTGCTGTTTTGCTGTGAAGTGTGGAAAGTTATTGTCAGTATTTTGTTATGTCTGAGTTGTGCTTCTACCCAGAGGCTCACTCTCCTGAAGTTGTTGTCAGTCCTAAGGATGTAACAGCCTTGTCTAGATTTAGTTCCTTCTCTCTCTCCCTGCCTCTTCCTCCACACTTCCCCTACCCTCTTATTTACTACATGGATTGCACACAAAATTAATTATTAGCCTGTCACATCTTACAGTGCTAATGGTGGTCACTATTGAATTATGGAGAATGTGAACAAAATTTTCGACAGACTAATTGCTTCTCCGGAAACCAGTGAAACATTATACTAAGTACCCATGACTAGCAAATTGTACTCTAGTTCCCTAACAAACTGGTGGGATTTCATTACCAGAGTCCTTAGAATCTACTCACACAACTTTCTCCTAACTGTTCTGTTGAACTGATTTTGAATGAAGCGGAGTCTTCTAAGGCTGAAAGCTGCCTAGGAAGGTTTGAATATGTCAGATTCTCTTGGGGGTCAAAGAAAGAAAAGGAGCATGTAGTCCATGCGAGTGAACTAAAATAGTTTTTCTCTTAGAGAGCTGACTGACTGAAGCTCAGTGTCTCATTCCATCTTATCCAAAGAGGAGTACTTTGATAAGTGACTGACATGATATCATGCCTAAGGATTACAAGAAATTAGCCCATAGTGACACATGACTAATGTGTGTTGTGAAAAATGACTGGGATATTTTTATGCCCCAGTCTCAAAGGTCTCAGAGACTATGTAGAAGGGAAAGTGAAACATAAGCAAAATAAATTTAATGCACTGTTCAATGCATGCAGATGGATATACTTATAACCTACCAGATCCCTGGGAAACTTAAGGATGCTACAATCTTAGGAGAACAAGATGTTTTCATCAAATTCTTAATTGTGCTAGCCATATGCATAATATATGCATATTATATATGGCATTTATGTTACACATATGTATTAGATAGAAATATATATTCATATATTCCATATTATATATATGGCATTTAACCCTCATAGCAATTTAGTGAAGTGTTACCTTTACCTTATTAATTTATTAATGAAACAGATTCACTGAGAGGTTAAATAACTACTTCAACGTCAGTGTTACTCAGTTAGTTGATAAGTAACACAATAAGAGACTTAGATAAGACAGACCTAGGTCATGGGTGATCATATTGGACACTCCATTGGTGGTCATATTAGTCATTCCATAGTGGTTGGAATTAATTAGTCAACAATGAGGAACCACAGAAAAGAAATGAGAAAGTCAGTTCTGCATTCTAACATTAGAAATATTATTTTAGAGATACATGGAAGAACTGCTTAGAAAGAGGAAAGACTGAAGATTGAGATCAGTGACATGGCTTTTGTAGCAATACAGACAGAAGATCACAGATAAGCAACTCCACCATAGGAACTACAAGGGGGTATAAAGGGGGACACATAGGAATTACTGAAAGGCTGCATGTGGTACCTCTTACATTTGAAAGATTGAAGAGAAGATGGGAGCAGAGTCATTGAATCTGCTTTTCTGACTGCCTTGTCACCTCCAAATCCTATGAACATCTTAAATTAGGAAGCAAAGGAAAAAGATTGATGTAGAAAGTATGGGAGCAAAGTGGACAGTGAGCAGGCATAGAGAGGGAGAATTGAGGAACTAGGGAGTTCTGAAGATCTTAGTAAGTCTGAAGATTGTCTAGAAAGCAGTTATATGTCCTACAGATTCCACATAGGTCAGCCATTGAATTTACACATGAATGTATCCATTTATATGTATATATACTATATGTACACAATCTGTGTTTATATTAATACATATGCACCGGGGCTTAGTGAGAATGAAGAGAATTTACTGTGGGGTTAGCCTGTGCCACTCCCTTTATAATGATGGATTGAATGACATCTAGAGAGAAGTGATGAGTTTCAGATCATGTAGCTAGAGCTACTCACCGTATTCACTTTCCCCACTCTCTCATGTCATTGACAAATACCTTTTCCCTGGATAGAATCCTTAAAAACCAATCCCTGTCCTAATATCCCTGGAAGTCAGCCTTTGAATTTATCCCTGCCTGATCTCTGACCCTAAAACCTTCATACTCATCCCTCTAACTGTCAAGAACACTGTTAGCTGGTCAGCTCCTGGGTTTTCCTTCAGGAATCACTGTCTGTTAAGGAAAGATGTAGGTTTCAATGGCACACTAAATTTAAAAGAAAAAAAAACAATTTCGTATGGAGGGGTTTTATTATCATGAGTAGAAATATACTCATAGAGTACACATACAGGAGTAGAATAATTGGTTTATAGAAAGACCTCTTAGTAAACTCTTACCTATTTGGCATCTGATTTAAAGTACACACAATAAAATCTTCCAAAGAATTCATCTCAGCACTTTTTCCACTCTTATTTTTTATTTTTATTTTTTTGTTGTGTGTGTGTGTGTGTGTGTGTGTATGGGGGGTGTTTGTGTGTTCACATGTTTGTATGTATGTGCACATGTCGTTTAGGACCAGAGGTTGCTGTCAAGCATCCTCCTCTGGTGCTCTCCATCTTACATTTTCTGAGGTACAGTCTCTAACTGAACCTGAAGCTCATTGATTTAACAGGACCAGGTAGCCAGCAAGTTCAGCTGATCTTGTCTCTGCCTCCCTAGTGCGTATGTGTACTAACATGCCCTTCTTTTTAACGTATGTGCTAGGGATATGAACTAAGGTCTTCACTCTTGTGTGGCAACCACTTTACCAACTGCGCAAATGTCACCCAATGCCATTAAACTTGGGACAAGACTTAAGAATGAAAACTCTGAAGCCATAAGCGTATACAATTAAGACTTTCTGCCTTCTGTAATCAGTAGCAATTATTAACAGTGATAATGCTCAAAATGAAATAATAGCAATGAGCAACTTATATCCAAAGTTTGGTTTTCTACTTAATGTCAGCATGATTAAAAGCAATGATTTCCCTTCCATTCACTGACCACTTTTTCCCTGATTAGAAGATGACTAAAATGCTATGAGTAAGAATTTAGTAGAGAAGAACCTTTTGGATAAAGGTAGAAAATAAAATATGGAAGTCTCAGGCATTAGTCAATATATCCTCTATTGACTACTGTGTCATAAATGACAGTCTCAAGTTTTGTTAACTGAAATTTTAGATCTGTTATACTAGAAACAGCAAGATTTTACTATTATTACTATTACTATATATTTAATTCAGAGGTAATGGTGCATAGCAGTAACAAGTGACTTGAGAGGAATTTCTTATTGATATCATCACACTACCTTTATTTGGGTGGGGAAAGAAAGAGAAATCCTTATTGCTTCATATTACTGATCTAAGGTTTTACTTTCTACTGTTTACATGAGTTATTAATATTAAAGTCTTTCTTGTGGTGTCTGACGAGCTTTGAAGATTACTTTTTCAAATATTCTTGTTTCCCTATGACATTTCTAATCACAAGATTCTTTATGATATTAAAACACAAAATGATTCAAAGAGATATGTACCAATAATTGATTGTATCTGTGTGGTAATTTCTTTATATCAAGTCTATGATCTGGGGCCAATGTCATCATAAGAAATCAAAATATATATTCTTATATAATATTTGCTTCATATTATAAGGAATATACTATCTACAAAGGTCGAGTTACTCAACACATACTTATTGTTCTTCTGTATGTCAGACATTCTTGTTTTTGCCACATGCTTTTTTTAATTCCCATCCTTCAAGATTTCCCAAATGACTATGGAAACTAACACCGTATATATGAAAAATAAATGTCTTTATAAAGTATTTCTTAACCCTGAGTACCTATTTGCATAATTTCTGAGATGTTTGAAAGATACCTGTAAAGATTATGATCCTTGTTTCCCACCTGGAGACTATTGATATTTTTCACTTAGCAATATAGGTGATATGGAAGTTTGCCACAGAAAAGAAATTCCTCAGAAATTCATAAGATAAAAGCCTGTGTCCATAGGAGTGGATACTGTGTATATTTTGCAATTAATAAGGTGTGATTTGGGCCTAGAAGAGTAGTGAGAATTTGGATGAACCAAAAGAAAATGGAGAGAAAGGTAGAAGTGAATATTGCCAGAAGTTAGAAAGCGTAAGGAATGTCCAGAAGGGGACACATGTGACTGGGATAGAAATGTAGAAGTGTTACATGATGGTAGGTAGTGACAAAGCCTTACTATAGCAAAAATCCACAATATGATAGAATTTTCAAAGTTGAATGTGATAAGGGGATGTGGAGTGTTGAAGTTTTTTGATGTCAATAATTAGCTTTCTGTCGATGTAAATCTACACATGCATTCAAAGCAAAGAAGTCACTGCATGAGAAAATATTTAAGGATATGTAAAAAGATGAATGAGCATACAGGAAGAATAGACCAGAAGCTCCTTAGGATATTGCCAATTTCGTATTCAAAAGACTTGTATTAAAATGGTTATATTGGGATGTTAAAAAAAAAAAACTCTTTAAAGAAACAGTCTATCAACAGTTGATAATTAGACTTTGGAAGAAAGAGATAATTCACGCCTGAATGAACAGAAAACACACACACACACATACACACACACACACACATATGTATATATATATATAAAATGTCTTTGCTTAGTATGAATTGGATTTGAGAAAAGAAAATAAAGGTTTTTCAGATGCTAAGGATGACAGAGAAAAAGTTGAGGAGAGATTCTGGCAGAGATTTATGACAAGTAGAACTAGAAGATTAGTTCCTGCAGAGGAAACAGGTGCAATCTCTAGAATGAAGAAAATTTGAAGGGATTAGGTAGAGTCACAGGATGAGACCTGGGGCATGTTTACATGTAGAGACTAGCAGGAAAAAAGTGAAAAGCACAATATTGAAGAAAAAGAAGGAACCAAAGCCCAGAAAATGACACCAACAGAGGAAAGAGCATCCCACGAGTCAAGAAATGATCAACACCACTAGAAAGATCAGCAAAATAAGTACTGTCAGGATTATGTCCCTCCTTGTGTAAAAGTGCAGTTATTATGAGATGGTTTTCTAGATTACATGAAATGATGGGGATTGAACATGTAGCGCAAAATTAGGCACAAGATAATGTATCCGAATGCATCTGCTCTTGTAAAATATAATTAATTAGTGACCACCCAACATTGCCACAAACCTTTCTAGCTCTGCATTTGAGTAGAGATGCAGCCCTCTTGTTTCCATGAGATAGGTGTTAAGACAGAGATAGTGACGTAAACAGACCTGTGCCATTTCATGGTAGGAGTTCTATATGGAAGAAACACACACCATGGGAAGAGGCACCAGGAGAGAAGCCCAAGTACTCTGAGTCCTTTGATAGACAAGATAAGGTTATTAGTACATAATAATTTTTATTCCTGGTTTATAAAATTGGTACATCAGTTCATGGAGCATCAAATATGTGTAATTGTTATGTTCTTCCAATCAAACCTGTAGGGACAAGCTTTGGAAACAGCCAGGGTCTGTGTCTTATGCCTTCTTTCTGTGTTTAGACCTCTTACTTTTTGGGCCACCAGGATAGAAATCCTGGTGGAAATCAGAATGGCTTTGAGCACTGGGTATTTTCAGTACCCTAAATGGGACTTGAACTTTAGACCCGATTTGTACATTATGAAGACATAAATTATTTGTAATATGGCAAAACCAGAATTGGAGCAAATCCAACCCAGTAACATTTTTGTTTGTTTGTTTGTTTGTTTGTTTTAGTTTCGCTGCTTGTCATTCAAGCCATGGGTCATTTCACAATTAGCTGCATCTAAGCTCTTTATTTGTTTGTTTATTAAATCTTGCTATTCAAAAGCGCTATCCTCTAATCAGCTGCATGAGAATCACTTAACTCTTCTCACAGATGTTAGCCTCCCATTTCAGACCTACTAAATCATAATGTGCATCCTGGGAAGAACTTTAGGGGAACTGTGGGCATAAAGAGAGGTACCCAGCTAGACTACTGAGAGCTCTAACAAACAACCACATTCCCATACTGCTCCAGTGTGCTACTTGGTGTTGTCAGGGCATCACAAAGGAGCCATGGTTTGTAGTTTAGCTCACCATCCATGCAAAGGAAGCCATTAGAATTAGAATAATGAATCACTGCTTTTCCCATTTGAAATGTGTCATATGGGTTTGCCCAAATAAATACAAATTCTGATGCACTAATATCAGAGGCAGGTGTGATCATGTTTCCATGGGAAATTGATCCTAGACAGAAAAGCAAGTCACTTCTATAAAGTATTTCAGAAATGCTTGTCCAAAGCATCATATATGGTTCATGTGAAATTTGCTCTAATATTTCAATTACATGACTTCAGGAATTTTCTGAAAATGCCTTTGTCTTCTTGGGTATAAGATATGTGTCATTATTCTATCTGTATCACAGAAATGCTAGAGATTGAGTGAACAAGGTCATAGAAAATAATTAACATGGTGTCTCTAGCCTAGCAATGGCCCAGTAAGTACTATTTTTGTGTTATTACTTAGTTTATTGTTTCATTATCATTGAATACTTAATATCTGATCTTTTGTGCAAGAATAGTGAAATAACAGAATAATAAATAGTTTGTGGAATAATTATTTTAACATAAATTGTGTTAACAAATTCTATGATGTTAGAAATCTAGGTGGTACCTAAGGACCCACTCTCTTAGTCTCTATTCCATGACTAGTACAGCTATTTATTTATTTTGTCCCCGCCTTTTCCAAGGAAATGCCATCAGCTCCCCATTCCCTTACTCCGCAAAAGCCTTTCACAGCTGCAGATGCAGGGTTGAACAGATGAACACGGCAGCCTAGGAACACATGTTTACCCTCCACTGAAACAACTTGTCTTACTTTGTCTTTCTGAGGAACGTAGTCCTTTCATTTCACTTCTATTTAATCAATTGTCTGGTTTACTTTCTGTTTTTACAATCTAATTAAACTCAGAGCATCAAGTCGGTTTAAGGCATAGCAGCTGTAGCTACTTACATTGTCTACAGTACTTTGAGAGATAAAGGACAAGTTGGCACAGCATCTTCCTATTTTGTGCCTACACATAATTGAATATAGGCATCAAATTGTATTCCGGTTTTCACTAAATTCTGCTACTAAACCTCCAGAGTTGAACTAATACCACACTGCATCCTTATACATTTTCTTCCCCCAAATAAAATGCAAATGATTGTACATGGAAAGAAAACCAACCGGTTCTAGCATTTCACTTAGAAAATTTAATTCTAGTCTCTTCGACCACTGTGGCCATTTCTTAGGAATCTCTTGTCAGAAGACTTTATTCCTCATCTCTAGATGTTTTGCCTAGATCCCTCACTTGTCATCATTACCCATGGTTTTCTCATGTATTAAAGATAAGGATTGCCAGTTCTTAATCCCATGACAATCAGCAAGGATCACACTTCACCTGTGTGCAAAGCAGGTAATAGGGATATTTTATTCTCCTCATGGTTAAGCCACTGATGATTGATTAAACAGCCAGAAGGCTCCAGAGGATCTCATTATCTCCCTTCACAAGGAGCACTAGAAACATGTGGCCAAAATTGTTTCTTCTAAGTCTACCCTCTGTTCCATTTTCAAGGTACCAACGTGACATCTTTTTATAGGTTTGTGAGGATATCAAAGGATGAAAAAAAGAAAACTTTTCTATTTATAGTTTTATCCTGAACTTATTGTAGAACAGAAGTCTTGAGTGAATGTGTGCTATTGACAGGGTCACAGTTGTGTTGAGGACCCTAGCCTCAGACCCATGGAAAAATGGCAAAGTGCTCCCAGGACTAGGCTCAAGGAAATGATAAAGCCTTCCTCTGGTCTGAATGGTAACATTGGCAGTATGTGCAAAAAAAATTCACTATAGCTTCCCCCACACACTTGCAGATATTTTTGGCCTGAGGACTACTCCTCTATAAAGACTGTTCATACCAAAATTCACTAAACTTGTCTCCTTGATCCCACTGTATATAAGAAACCCCATCTCCTTGTTTAGCTGTATGCAACAGCCCCACTTACCTAGTCACTTCTTATAGGATAACCACACTGAGTTTCCTAGGTGCTGGAGTTTCTCCATTAGAAAGTCCAGTCCACCTAGTCCCAGCTTTTCTGTGTGTCCATGTGTTTCTGTGTGTTTGTCTCTTCATTCACTCACTAACCCAGTCAAGTCCATCCCTGGAACCATGCTGGATGTGGGAACTTACAGTTTACATCAGAGTTTTAAGGTATATGTATCAATGGTGTGCAGAATGTTTTAATAGTCATATAGTAAAATGGTTGCTACAATCAAGAAAATTAAAAATTATATTTATCATGTGGCACAATTATTTTCTGTGTATTTGTGCCTGGGTGAAGAGTAAGAGTACTTAAAAACTTATAGTATGCAAAACAATATAATTAGTTATAGTTTAAACCGTGGACTTACTTCATCCTATATATAAAATGGCAACTTTGCACACTTTCCCCTGCATTTCCCCATCTTCCTCTCTCCTGTCCATAAAAACCACCGCTCTATTGACTTTTCTACTCTTTGTTTATATATATTCAATATGTTTTAAAATTTTTCACATTCATGTTATCATGCAGTATTTTGAGTCAGCCTTATTTTGTCTAATAGCATGTCCACCAGATCTATCCATATCATGGCAAAAGACAAGATATCTATTTTAAAGACTGGATGTCATTCCATTCAATAATCCCACAATTCCTTTGTTCAGTTTTTCACAGACATTTGGGCTTTTTGCACATCTTGGCTCTTTTGCATAATGTTGCAGTGAACATGGGAGTGCAAGCGTCCTTTTAGGTGTGGATGTTATTTTGATTACTTATGCTGAAGATAGATGCATGATTGTGACTCATGCATTAATTCAGTCTTAACTGTCACACTGATTTTTACAATAGTTGTACCAGTTTCTATTTTTACTTGAATTTCCTCCTCTATTCCATTTCCAAAAGTAGGACAGAAATACACAGGGGTAGATTGGTGGTCCAGGCAGATTACTCATCACAACCTAAACATTTCTTCTCTAAATACTTCCCATTTCTTCTTCCCTTGTTGGGTGGCTCATAACATGCTCCTTTATTTCCAGCTGTGTTAGGCTTTATGGATACTGCTGTGCTTTTTCAGAGCTTAGGATGTACCTCTTCTCAGTGCTGCTGGCTTGGGCTGGTAGAGGGGTCTCTGTGACCAATAGTTTCTTTTCTTTTTTAATAATAATGAAAACCTTTTTAGATTTACTTATTTTATTTTATATGCATGAATATTTTAGCTGCACACATATGTGTCACATACACACACAGTTGTTTTTCTTTTTAATAATAATGAAACCTTTTAAGATTTACTTATTTTATTTTATATGCGTGAAATTTTCTTTTTTCTTTGTGTGTGTGTGTGTGTGTGTGTGTGTGTGTGTGTGTGTGTGTGTGAACCACATGTGTGCCTGGTACCCGCAGAGGTGTCATAACAGGGTGTCAGATCCCATGGAGCTAGAATCAAAGCTGACCTGATTGACACTGGGTACCAATCCTGGGTACTCTGCAAAAGCAGCAAGTGCTCTTAACCACTCAACCATCTCTCCAACCCCTGACCCATTGTTTCTTTATTGTGCATTTATTATAATAGTGTATATTTCATAGGGGAAGTAAATGAATTATAATTTGTAAATTGTTGTGTAGTACAAACATAATTATTAGCCTTTATACTTAGGAAACAAACAGTCATTTTCATTTTTCACTGGTTTACAGGCTATATCAGTACATTGCAAGCTTTTACAAGGCAAATAATAGATTCTGGTTTCTTTTCATGTCTCCATAATACAGTGCAGTGCACTCCACTTAACAGTTTAATAAATAGCGAGGGAAGTGAGTGTACAAGTAAACAAACAATTGTGTCAAATATAAAATTTTCAAAGGAAATTCCCGAGGAACATTTTTCCTTTTATGGAACATTCTTTAATATGGTCATATTGCCAGTATTTTAAGAGCAATAACTAACTTTCAAGGCAGCTTGGGGCCTAGATCCTCTTTCCCAGAAGCATGGTTCATGGAACCATGATGGTTCTTAGTCATAAGCTTTTGTTCTTTAGCCAATGAATTAATAGCTGTTTTCTTATTCCTTTCTGCAGTAGAATTACCCACATGCTCAATTTTCTAATGCGAAACATAGATTTGAGTTTTCTCCCCATTCCTAAAAAAGCAACAGAAATGTGGCAAACCTCTTCATGAATCACAGTGTCTCCTGGTTTTAGCTGAGGAATGCTGAAAAATTTCAGATAAACAAATTGCAAGAGTTGCAATGTATAAGAATTGAAGTTAGATGTTTGCTTTTGCTGGGCTGGTACTTATTTATAGCACATGCTATCTTTCACGGATTTTTTGTGTCTATACCTTATTGTGTGTCTGTGAGCTAGTCACTTTCCTTAACAGTTTAAACCTTCAGGCTTTCTCAGCAACTTAGCCCTGGTAATAGGCTTTTCTTGCAAAATTTCTAAATAACCTGCATAAAACAACACTTTTATATCAAATATATTTGAAGGTTTTTTTTTCTCTTTCATTTAAGTAAATGAGGAAAAGAAAAAATACAAAGTGGTAGACAGATAAGATTAATCGTCTAGGTTTTTCAATCATCAAATTATCCATATTTTATGGGTGGCTTTCTGGTCAACCAAAGAGACGTAAGAAAACTGACAACCATGGCTGAATCCTGATGACATTAAAATGATGACCACAAGATCATCGTTCTCCTTTTCTCTCTGCCTGTCTGTCTCCCATTCCCACTTTGTGGGTCAGAGAGTATTTTACCATTCAGTATCTGAATCTGAGATTTTTGATAGCTGTAAGACCCATATTGGTTTTTCCCTGTGATAGTTTCTGTGATATGATAAATGAAGTCAAATGATTACCTTTGTTATTATTAGTAAAATCCATGCAAAATTATCACAAGACAGATTGGGGAATCCAAACTGAGTCACCAGCCACCACCACTGCTGGCCCACTTTCAAAAAGGGTAGCACACCCCCTGGCCCTGCCTTTTGTTTTGGTCATGTCCATTCCCAATGAAACTCTGCCTCTTGGACCAAAACGCTCCTTACAATTGGCTAGTGGGCCAGTGACAAAGTTCCCATAATGGTGTTATTTCAAAATTAAATTAATTTTTCAAGTTTTATATTTGTCTTAAATTTTGTATGTGTGTGAGGGGGTGAGTGAAGAGTGGAGTTAATAAGTGATTGTGAGCCACACGACATGGGTGCTAGATATTGAACTTGGGTTCTCTGTAAGAGCAGCGCATATTCTTAACTGTTGAACCATCATTTTTAAAGTGTCTACTTTCTCTCTAGTACGTCAGTTCTGTTGGTCTTTGAAGTACCTATGTCTTTAGATGATGTCTCTTTGAAATCAATCTGAAGAATCCTCCTGTGGTTTGTAGAGTGTACAGCTTGGAGATAGCATCAGTCCTTCATAGGCCAAGAATAAGTAGTCATGAAGACAGATACATGGTGTGGAACAAGGAAAAGTATGTTCTACAAACCTTCCAGAAGCTTCCAGATACCTCGGCACACAGCATGGCTACTATGATTGTTGTACAGACAAGAATTCAGTCAAAAGTCCAGAACAGTAACTTGAACACAAAACAGCATAAAACATAACTTTTGGCAGCAAAAATTTTCTTTCAGGTTAAAAAAGAAGTGGATATGTTCTGTGAGACATCAAAAACAAATGAACAAACAAACAAACAGGTAAAAGCAGATATGAGTAATGTTTCCAAGAAATAGTTAAGGAGCGTGTGATTTCTTCACATGATAGTGAGTCCTCTGCATGACAGTGAGTCCCACACAACCAAAAGGCAATAAGGGAAAAGGAAGGATGATTTCTTGCTAAAATTATTAAAAGAATTCTTCCATCAGATATATTTTCACTTTATTAGCTGCTAAATTCTTCTTTGCCTCAGTCAATGATTATTGGAGTCAGATATAATTATTCCCTTATTTAGGTGTCTTGTTATCAGATGTACCCATTTAGTTCCTCTGTCTACAATTTCCGAGCTATTTTGTAAGTGAAGAATATTCAAAGGTGATGTCTAATTAGCATATTGCTCTGGGGAATATCCCAGATAACTCTTGAAAAGGATCTGAGTTATTAGGGATGTTACTTAAAAATGTGTCACTTTAATTTCTTCTACTTCACTGGAGAGAGGCAGAGGAAGGGGGAGAAAATGGAGGACCATGTTCAATTCTAAGATGTAAAAGGAGAGCACAGTAAATTTGATATTCCAAAACCAATGTAGCCCTGTATTGGATAGTTATAGTCCATGATAACATCCATTCCTCCTTACACCTACCCCATTTATACTGGCTCCCAGAGACTTCCCTCAAGAGCATCATCATAGGCCTGTTAGAATTCCTCATCCGTTCGAATCTTACCAACTTCTAATATTCCAGTTTGGAGAGTTTGTAGAGCCCTGGTTAATTAATGTTGAACATTTCAGACCGTTTATGAATCTTGGCAGCAGTGGTTAGGGACTGGAATTTAATTAAAGACAGGAGCTACAAGGGGATTTGAGAAGGCTCTGATTCTAGGAAGGGGATACTCATTCAGTGGAGGCTGCTGGTACGATGTAAGCAGGGTGACAAGGTAGACAAGTCCTGAAGGAAGATGATAGCTACAGGTCTGAGCTGGACGGAAGGAGAACAAAGAGATCTGCATGAGAGCCTGAGCATTTTCCAAGACACAGTCCTGGAGAAAGTGCACGCTGTATGTGTGCACATGCTGCCTTGAAGGGAGCAAGCCTTTCCCCTCATAGAAATCCGATGATGGCAGCGACAAAACCTAAACAGAGCATAATTAAAGAGCATGGGGGTAGCTAATGAAATGAAAATAACTTTAAAAGGATGAAAGGAAATTGTTGTTAACACACCATGTGGTTAACCTCTGAACCTTTCTGCTGTGGAAGCATAATAGCACAGAGTCAGCTCCTGGGATGCAAATGAGCTGCATCCCTGGGTGGAAATGGAGCTCTTTGGAAAAAGGAGATTAACTTTTTCTATCCATAGGAGCATTATTTAGCTCACTGGAACAGCAATTTGACAAATGGTGCCATTGTAGCCCAAGTGAATGCCGCAGGTTTCTGTGAGGCAGCCAGTTGCTGCAAAACCATAAAGAAAAACATTCTTTCATTCTTTTTTTTTTCTCCTTCAACATAAGGACAACTTTGGGCCTATTCATTCTGGAGAGTTTCCACAATGGAAAGAAAGAGCTAAGGTTTGGTAACCTGTGACTCACATAGAGCAGAATAAGCCCAATTCAGAAAACATTTCTCTAAAGGAATTCTCCTACCAAGCTTTGCTCACATTGGATTTTGACTCATCTTATATTTTGTTCTTGGTCCAAGAGAAAGATGAAAGGATGCCTTCTACTGGGACCTGTGTTAGCTGAGCTCTGATGGGCTTTTACTCACAAATGCATTTTCTTCCTCCTTACCAAGGAACTGGTAAGCATTTTAGACAGGCAAGTCAGGAAATTCTTACAGTTCTGTCTGCCTTGGGTTGCTTATTCCATCTCTCCCTCCT